>CM070103.1:625000-635000 GCA_036178185.1 Liparis tanakae
ACACCACACCACACCACCACCACCACACCACCACCACCACCACACCACACCACCACACCACCACACCACCACCACCACACCACCACACCACAACCACCACCACCACCACCACCACACCACACCACAACCACCACAACCACCACAACCACCACAATCACCACAACCACCACAACCACAATCACCACACCACAATCACCACCACCACCACAACCACCACACCCCACCCCACCCCGGCCAGGCTGACCTCTCTCCTCTCCTGCAGCTGACGGTGAACGAGGCGGCGGCCCAGCTGTGCATGAGGGACACGGCGCTGCTCACCAGGCGGGACGAGCTCTTCGGACTCGCCCGGCAGATCTCCAGAGAAGTCACCTACAAGTACACGTACCGGACCAGCAAGTGAGTCCACCACGGTTCTGAGGAGGCCTCTCTTCCTCGGGGGTCCCTTCAGGACTGACTCCTTCTCTCTGCGCAGGTCTCGCTGTGGGGACCGAGACGAGGCGTCCCCCAAGAGGATCAAAACAGAGGTGAGGTCATCGTGAGGTCATCGTGAGGTTGTAGTGAGGTCATAGTGAGGTCCTCCTCCTCCTCCTCCTCCTCCTCAGGTCAGGTCCTCTGAGCTGGAGGATGATGAACATGTGGCGCCTGAACGCCTCTGAGCTCCGACGGGATTCAGAGAAACCCCCAAAAGTTCCTCTTGGTTCTTTTTCCTCCACAAAGGAGGTCCTGTAGAAGTTATTATTGTTGGGAATGAGAAGTTATTACCAGAAGTAGCAGATGTGATAATAGAGTTTATCATATTTATTTATTTAATCCTTTTTATAAAAGAGTTCAAGCTTTCCAAAGGATCCGATATATTTCAAATAAATGTGTCATTTCTTTAAGAACCAAGAGCCACAGGATGCCTTCAACACTTTAAATATAAATACAGATATAACATAATGATATAACAAGGCCTTTACAATACCAGAATGTTTAAGTGTAATAACTAGTGTGGTAGAAATGTCCCACATGTGAGGTGATAATCCTCTGCTCATCAGCCGGGTTCTCCTCCTTCAGGAGAACTTCTTCGACATTCAGGAGGCGCTGCAGGCCATCCACATGCGGCAGGAGATGCTCCGGGAGCAGCTGGCCTGCGCCAAGTCCAAAGGGGAGGAGACCGTGGGGCGCAACCTGCAGGTAGGAATGATCAATGATCAATAATCAATCATCAAGGATGAGGCTCCAGATGAATGATTGACGATCAGAGGAAGTCCTCAAATGTGGTTTATGAACCTATAAATCCAATAACCTTAGGACATGAGGTCATCTTATTTAGTTTACTTATTCACCAGATTTTTCCAGAGCGTTTGAACGCACCGCCAGGTGACCTTGAGAGTTCCCTCTTGAAGGTGAAAGTCTGAGGGCTTCCCTCCAGCAGATGGTGAGGCAGCAGGACCCAGTTACACCCCAGACATGTTCTCCGTGTGGGAGGAGAGCTGTGAGCAATGCATCATGGGGCTTATCGGGAAGAAGATTTCATGGCTGCGCTCCTCAGTGAGGCTGTGGAGCGCATCCCATAATAATCTGAGCTGACGGCGTGCGGACCGACAAAGAGAAGTGTTGCTGTGGACCGGAGCTGTCAGCTCTCTTCACAGCTGGAAGGATTAAGGCTTTTATTCTGAAGGAGGCAGCGTTTATAACACAGAGAATCAAACGGCGGCCACTTCCTGTTTCAAGGTCAAGAGTTTCACAATAAGAGCGTCCTAGAACAAGCTGGAATTAGAAGTTAGAAGTTAGTTGAGTAAACCGTTGCAGAGTGATCCTGTAGAAATAGTTCTGCCGTCTTTAACTAGTTAAAGACGAGACGCTCGTCTCCTCAGATGCAGCTGGAGCGCCTCCTCGCTCGCCAGATGGAGATCCTGCAGGACGCCGCGGTCCAGGAGCGGCTGCAGGCGCTGGACTGGAGGATCCCCCCCGCCGCCCTCAAGTACCTCAGCGACGCCCAGACCACCAACGGGGCCGCCGCCGAGGCCAGAGACCACCAAGGTAGGAGGAGAGGAGGAAGAGGAGGAGGAGGAGGAGGAGGAGGAGGAGGAGGAACATGCTCAGATATCGTCTCTCAACCTTTTATTATTTAAAAATATATATTTTAGGATTATAACACTTGTTTTCTGTATTGTTTCCAGTGTTTTAAGATTTCCCACTGGATTAAAAGTTTAGCTGATTTATTAATACATGAGTAATGTATCAGGTAGAAGTCCTGCCTGACTCAGTGCTGCCCCTAGTGGCCACCGAGAGAAATGAGGAGTGCTTCATAAAAGCCTCCAGAGAATATGAATTAAAACACGCAGCGCGAATCTCCTTTCTTCCTCTCCTCCTTTCCTCCTTTCCTCCTTTCCTCCTTTCCTCCCTTCATCCTTTCCTCCCTCACCCACTCCCAGCTCATTATATCGCTGTTCCCACAAATCCCACAATGCACCTGTAATTATCACGCCCACGCCTGTTTACCTCCAGCCAGTTGCCTGGAGGGGGGCGTCTCTCTCTCTCTCTGTCTCTGTCTGCCTCTCTCTCTCTCTCCTCCCCCTCTTCTTCTCTGTTTTGCTTCCTGTCATTTATTTTCTTCTTGTCCTCTGCCTGTCCTTACCCCCCCTCCTTTCCCTCAGTATATTTCTGTATATGCGTCTCCCTTAGTCACTCTTTAATCTTTTACTTTTCATATTCTCTCCACTGAGCCACGTATACTTCTTATGCACATTATTATTATTATTGTCATCTCCCAGAGCATCTCAGCCATTGTTTGTTTAAAAAAAGAAAGAAATGATAGTTCAGATCCTTTCAATAAATAAATGTAGATGAACCCGCCCAGAGCTCAGAGGGCCTCTCATGTCCCTCACGTCTCAGAGCTCAGAGGGTACCCCATGTGCCTTTTATTCGTGGTGTTTGACATCCACCTGAACGTCTGTGGTGTTAGATGTTGAAACACATGAACCTGAACACATGAACACATGAACACATGAACATGAACACATGAACACATGAACATGAACACATGGACATGTGAACACATGAACATGAACACATGAACCTGAACACATGAACACATGAACACATGAACCTGAACACATGAACACATGAACATGAACACATGAACCTGAACACATGAACACATGAACACATGAACACATGAACACGTGAACATGAACACATGAACACATGAACACATGAACATGAACACATGAACCTGAACACATGAACACATGAACACATGAACACGTGAACACGTGAACATGAACACATGAACACATGAACACATGAACACGTGAACACGTGAACATGAACACATGAACACGTGAACACATGAGGTTGTGTGTCCCTGCAGACGAGCGGCCCGTCAACCTGCGCGTGGTGAGTCAGAACATGCCGGAGGGAGACCTCCCATTGGGCAAGCAGCTAGCCAATGAGCTGAAGCGCCACCTCAACCACAACCACAACAACAACAACAACAGCGGCGGCGGCGGCACGGACGAGACCAAGACAGCAGGTCGGTCCCGTTAGCCGAGTAGCATCCGTTAGATCGTTAGCTCGTTAGCTCGGGGGCGAACCTCTTGGCTGACGACAGCGCCCTCTCTTTGTCTCCAGAGAACGGGACGTCGCAGAAGAAGACCATCAAGTCCGAGCCGGAGGACTCCACATAGCGCCCCCCCCCCCCCCCCGTGACCCCCAGTAGACACGAAGCACAGACACAGTAGAGCCTTAACAACCAACGTTGCCTCATCAGCATTATTTATCTCCAGTTTTGTCTTTTTGTTTCAAAAGAACACGAGAAGCTCCTCCAGGTGTTAGAGTACACGCTAGAGTACACGCTAGAGCACACGCTAGAGGTACAGTACACGCGAGAGGTACACGCTAGGCTAGAGGTACTGTGTGCGTACTTCGTCGTCATGGTAACTCGTTACACGCCAGTCTAAACGTGTCTGCAGCCCTGACATGAAACATCTCGACATCCGTTTGATTGGCTCACAGTTTAAATTCATCCGTTCTCGTCGTTGTATAAATTCCGAGGTTCCCTGAAGGTCTCATGATGTCATCACAAAGCCAAAACTCACCTGTTTAATACTTTAGTTCATTTAGCAAAAACACTTCAGAACTAAAGACGTCAGCTCCTCGTCCTCAGAGTCCATCTTCATCATCTTCATCATCATCACCATCACGCCTCAAGAGGAAGAGCTCATCATGAACATTGATCATAACGGTCCTTCACTCTGTGACCCCAGAACAATGAGGAGGTGGGGCAGCACCTGGACCAACTAGACCCACAGGGACCCACAGGGACCCACAGGGACCAACTAGACCCACAGGGACCCACAGGGACCCACAGGGACCCACAGGGACCAACTGGATCCACAGGGACCCACAGGGACCAACTAGACCCACAGGGACCCACAGGGACCCACAGGGACCAACTGGACCCACAGGGACCCACATGGACCCACAGGGACCCACAGGGACCAACTGGACCAACTGGACCCACAGGGACCCACAGGGACCAACTAGACCCACAGGGACCCACATGGCCACGAGGTTCCTGTCGGAGGGGCGGTGGAGTCCCTCCAGCAGGTCAGAATGAGGTATCAGTCTGCTGTTTATTCTTGGAGGAAGAGGAGGAGCCACAGCAGGGGGCTCTGCCATTGGTCCTGATGTCAGCTGGTTGGAGGCGGAGCTGTGGAATCCTCCAGTGTGTTGATGTGTAAAGTTGAACATGGTAGATGTGACAGGTGTGTTCCCCAGGTGTGTTCCTCAGGTGTGTTCCCCAGGTGTGTTCCCCAGGTGAGGCGGCGTCCTGTGTCTGTGATATCCCCGTGTCCCGGTGCTGTAGACGTTTGGTGTTTCCGTGTTTCGTGTCCTTGAGGAACTACACGATGCTAATGTTGAGTAGCCCTAGCTAACGGTGTTTATGACATTACATGTGGTGTTTAGTAGAAACATGAATAAGTGTTCACTGTGGTTCTGTGGTCCAGAGGCCCCGCCCCCTCCACAGGCCCCGCCCCCTCCACTCCCTGTCTCAGTGACCAATGCAATATTTATGTCTGTGATGCGTCTGCATATATATATATGGTCATAGTTTGTTTATTTAATGTCGTCTGTTGGTTTCAGCTGAGCTAGTCTGCTAACGCTAACGAGCAGCTGGTGCATTCTGGGGGATGTAGGCGTGGCTCTGGGCCCGGCGGTTCTGGTAAAGTGATAGTTAGGCTTCACCTCGTTATGCACATGTTTTTTAAACACTAATATATTTTATTTGTTATACAGCACATGAACATTAAACTTTATTTTTTTGAACTCTATTGTGAGATTTGTTCTGTGATCTGTGTGTGCGTGTGTGTGTGTGTGGTGGAGAAATTAATCTGCGTCACATCAACACATTGTGAAACCGATTGATGACTCACTCTGACGCACTCTATTCACACACTACCATCATCCACTCCCTACACACACACACACACACACACACACACACACTCACACACAGACACACACACACACACACTCACACAGCCTGGTTGCCCTGCTCGGCGCTCAGACAGCCACCCTTCCTCCTCCTCCTCCTCCTCCTCAAGTCACTGATGATGATGATGTGTTGCCGTGGTAACGGCTGGAGGTGGGCGGCTCCACGCGTGGGAGGACGTGCTGAGCACCCGTCACCCTGAGAGGAGCAGGAATCTGCTAAGAAGCAGTGGGTGTCGCCTCCTCCTGGTTCGTCTCCTTTCCTTCCTCCTTCCCTTCCTCCCCTTTGTCTCCTGGCTCATGTGGAGACGGAGTTCTTTTTATTACACTAAATGCACCCAAAGACTTTTAAAGAAAGCAACATGCATTTTTTTTTATATTATTGTACATTTTATGGAACATATTCTAAAATATTGACTACTTCATCCCCAAAGTCAAAGACACGTTTCTGTATGTTTCATAAACAAGCTGAGGATCCACGAGAAGCTCATTCAGGTAAAAAGGGATTTAAAAAATATATCTGAATGTGTATTTATATTAAAAAATAACCGTCAAGAGCCCTGAATCCCCTTTGTCCTTGAGCTCCATGAGCTGTGAGTGTCATGAATGTGTAGTTTGTTCGTTTCACTCCTCTGGGCGTCCCAGGTGAGTGGAGACTGCCGAGATAAAGTCAGATACGAGTTGGGAGTCACAGAGAAAGTGACATGAAGCAATTCATAAAATACTTTACAGTGAGTAATATCTAGTGTAGGTCGTTATTTTAGACGTGGCGTCAAGCTCCACCCACCTGGGCTGCAGAAGAAGTCGAAACAAGCGCTCCACGTCTCAGGAACACAGCTGATGTTTTGCTCTACATGAAGAGACTTAAAAGGGACGACTGTTCAAGAAATATGGAGACTAGCTCTCAACTAATCAATTAAAAGATAAAATATGTTTTCTAGAAATACAAATAAAAACAAATCTCCATGCATGTGATAAACAAGTATGTTATAACTTATAACTGATCACTGCCTGATATTTGAAGGGCTTAAAACAAGGTGTCTTTTCTTTCTGTTCCTGGTGCATGTGGTCTCATCTCATCTCACCTTCCGCCAGCAGGGGGCGCTGTCGCTTTATTATTCACAGCAGCTGAGGTACCTGATCCCTCACGTGGGGTCAGAAGAAGACGAGACTGTTTTTTACTGACTCACTTTATATCCTCTTTAAAGCACTGACATTACAACTGTGTTGTGAGACAGGAGCAGCTTTCTTTAAACATTATATCCCACAAATCTGACCGTGATTTTTCTTTTCTGCATTTGTATTCCACTGTGATATTATTATAAAGCACCTAACGGTAACTGCATCTGTCATGTACTTTGTTACGAGGTCTCCTCTCTAAACTCTGAGTTAGGCTAGCTCTGATTCTGGCATGTCTCGTGTAAACTGTTAAATAGGGTAAATGACTTTAAAAAACATGATAATAGTATGATTATTAAGTCATATTTAATATTAAATGGCCATCAGCTGTGGAATCCGATGGATCAAATAGTCTAAACAGGAAGCGATGATGATGATGATGATGATTGACAGTCCGCTCGACCAATCAGATGCCTGTACCCGTTATCCTCCTCCAATCACAGCGCTGTTGCGTGCCCAGTGGGCGGGACTCCGCTGAGCAGCTTTCTCCGTCATTGACTCACCGGGAGAACCGTTAACCGGCCGAGAGAAGCCGACCGTCGTCACGAGCCGTTAGTTTACCGATCCGATACTTTACGGTTCTCTGCGGGGTTGAAATGTTACATTTCCGGTCAACGGTGGCCCTGAAGGAGTTATTTCAAACGCAGCTCAGGCGGCCGCTGGCCGGCAGAGGCGGCGCGACGCCCGCTGCCGCCGCCGGCTTCTGCAGAGCCGCGGCTCCGGACGGCCGGGCACCGGGGGGCCGGGCACCGCAGCCCCTCGCGAGGGGCTTCTGCTCCAAGGGTGACGGCCACGATGAAGCCGCCAAGGACTCCGCGACGGAGAAGTGAGTGAACCCAGGCGTTAGTCGGCCCCCTCGTTAGGCCACACGGCCGTTTACTTGAGCCCCAATCTCTGGCTCGCGTCCCTTGAAGTGACCTTTATTTCTGAGTCATGTCCATATTTACCTGCAGAATTAATGAACACCTACAGATGAAATGTGGGGGGAAGCGTTGATTTGTGTCACGTGACGGAGGTCTGTTTTCAATTGAGACATGCCACGCAGAAACATCGGTTCCATTATCGGACACGCTTCTGCTTAGTTATTAGTGAAATATTATCTAGGATGTTCCAGGTGTCTTGATGCATGTCACAGCAGAGCGTCTGATCTCACTGTGCTGACATTGAATCACGTGACCATCACTTTAAAACGTGACGGTCACGTGACCAATGTATTGATCATTATGTATTAGATGGTGTCTCTCAGATGAGCAGGACCTAACTGACCAGGAGTCATAAAGAAGCAATGTGGTGAATAAATAGCTACTCTCCTGCATTGAGACGCTTCAGGATATTTCTCTGTCTTTTCTCTGGCAACGGGTTATAAGTCTGAGTGAATCCTCTGAGGTCCTCTGGAGGCCCCCGGGCCGCGGGGCCCCGAGGCGGCGCTCCGCTAACCGGGTTAAGCGTTGGCGAGGCGTCCCGCCCACACGCCGCTTACCATGCTCTGTGATCCAAAGCCCGGCTGCTGGCGTGCTGCCCGGCGCCGGAGCAGACGAGTCACGCTCACGTGGATGTTCAATGTCGGCCTCCTCCCTCCTCCCTCCTCCCTCCTCCCTCCTTCCTCCTCGCTGGGTCCTCGTGACCTCTGGGAGGTCAGACTCGACCCTCAGGGCTCTCAAACCTGAGGATTTTAGTTTTAAAATGAAACTAAACCTGAGCTGTTGATCCGTGGGTCACGTGAGCAGCTTGTTGTTGTTGTTGTTGTTGATTCCTTGAAGAGGTAAACACGTGCGTGTTCATGAGGAGGCCGTGATGAGACGATGGAGCAGAGGTCCCAGACGCTCCTCGTGACCTCCGGCCGCTCCTCGTGACCTCCGGCCTCTGGCTCCTGTCAGTCGGTCCTCGCCTCGTAATTTGCAAAGCATTGTGGGTGATTTTGGACGACGTTGCATCCACTGCGTTTCATGACCTTTATTGACCCATTCTGTCTGATTCTGTGTGTCACATTGAGTGTGTTGTTGTTGTTGTTGTTGTTTACTAATCCATCTTATCCCTCTGCACACTCTCTCCCTCTTGTTGATCTGCTTGCTTTGCATTTGTAAGTATGTTTCTATTTTATTTTAGTTTAAGTGTTTTCTTCACATTCCAGTAGAAGTAGAAGGATAACTGCTTCCTGTTTGACGTGACCTCACTTCCTCCCAGCGGCTGCGCTTGAACACCCCTACACACACACACACACACACACACACACACACACACACACACACACACACACACACACACACACACACACACACACACACACACACACACACACACTCACACACTCCCTCTGATGTGTATTCCTTCCTCCATGGCAGCTGCAGTTTGGAACAACAACGCTCTCTAATAATTATATTAATATTAGTCAGTAATTTGAGGAAGACTCAAAACATTTTTTTTACATTTGTTTTCACCAAATTGGTTTATTCGTGTGACCGTTGGCCCCGGTCCAGACGTTTCCTCCGGACCTTCACGGAGATGCCGGTTGACGTTCGCAGGCCGAGTCGTATCGACCAATCGCGTGGGAGCGTGCCGTCGGCGCCGTGAGCTCCTGTAATCTGAACTAGAGATAAAACGCAGACCTCCAGGGTCAGGGGGCGCTGGCGTCCTCCTGCAGGTCACTGAAGCTCCGCCTTCAGACGTCCCATGATGCATTGCAGAGCGCCGCCGGCCCCAGAGCGGCGTGGCGGACAGAGAGCAGCAGCCAGCCGGCAGCTGACCGCCTCCAGGTGGTAACCATGGAGACCAGCATCACTCTGTGTTTACCTGGAGGTGAAGCAGTGCATGCTGGTCCTGCTTCCTGGCTGCTGTTCCGGCGGCGCCTCGTGGCCCGCGTCTCCTCCACGGGTCACGAGGCCCTGAGGTCACGGGAGGTCACGGCTTCTCCTCGCGGTCCCAGCGCTCCTCCCTCTGCTGCCGCTCCCCACAGGAGGAGGTGCTCCCTCTTCACCTCCATCTCTCTCTCTGTTCCCTCCTGCAGGAGAAGGAAGGCCGGCATCCTGCCCAGCCTGGAGGACCTCCTCTTCTACACCATCGCCGAGGGCCAGGAGAAGATCCCGGCTCACAAGTTCACCACCGTGAGTCCTCCAGAGGTCCCACAGGATGAGGAGGTGCTGTTGTCCCACTGACTCCTCCTCCTCCTCCTCCTCCTCCTCCTCCTCCTCCTCCTCCTCCTCCTCCTCCTCCTCCTCCAGGCTCTCAAAGCCACAGGGCTCCGCACAGGAGACCCCCGGCTGAAGGAGTGCATGGACATGCTGAAGATGACGGTGAAGACGACCTCTGACGGAGCTCTGGACCGCCACCTCTTCAAAAAGTA
>CM070103.1:637500-690000 GCA_036178185.1 Liparis tanakae
TTATATTCCAGCTGTGTATTTATTTCTGTTGCATAAGGGATTATAACCCAGGAGGAGGCGCTGCTCCCTGTGCACCTCCTTTATATAACATGTTCTCCTCCTGGTCTCCTGCAGATAAACCACACAACCCCATGGTGAACGCTGGAGCCATCGTCTGCACCTCCCTCATCAAGGTGAGGCCTCAGCAGCACCTCCTGCTGGTTAGAGAGGAGACCGATTCAACAGCACCTCCTGCTGGTTAGAGAGGAGACCTGCAGGAGACCGATTCAACAGCACCTCCTGCTGGTTAGAGAGGAGACCGATTCAACAGCACCTCCTGCTGGTTAGAGAGGAGACCTGCAGGAGACCGACTCAACAGCACCTCCTGCTGGTTGAAGGTGGTTCTCATGGATGCAGTTTCAGCGGTTCAAAAATATATATTTTAAATGTTATAAATGTTCTACTGTGTTTCAGCAAGGAGCGAGCAACGCGGAGAAGTTTGATTATGTGAGTTTAGATTTTTTTTTTATTCAATAAAAGTAACATATACATATATATATATATATATATATATATATATATATATATATATATATCTTATTGTAAGTCGCTTTGGATAAAAGCGTCTGCTAAATGACATGTAATGTAATGTAATATATATATATATATATATATATATATATATATATATATATATATATATATATATATATATACACATTTTACTTTAGATATAAATAATTTTGTAATGTCATATTCCAAATGTATAAACGTCATATTTAACTTAGGATATCACTTAATTGATCTTTTAATAAACTTTCTGCAGGTCATGAACTTCATGAACAAACTGGCAGGAAACGAATACGTCGGCTTCAGCAACGCCACGTGAGACACGCCCCTTTTATTGATCAGTGAGGACGCCGCCGAGGCCCATCTGACCTCCTCGTCCTCTCCTTGTGTCCCAGGTTCCAGTCGGAGAGAGAGTCTGGAGACAGGAACTTTGCCATCGGCTACTACCTGAAGGAGAAGAAGGTGAGGTCAAAGGTCACAGAGCCTTGTTGTTGTTCCTCTGCTGTAGGGACGCGTTGACCTTGTTGTTGTTGTTGTTTCAGTGCTTCCCAGAGGGCACGGACATGACCTCCATCCTGGACTTCTATTTCCAGGTGCGTGCGTGCCGCCTGCCTCGTTTCAGGTGGGCGTGATGGTTTATGACCCCGTCTCTCCCTGTGTGTCAGCTGTGCTCCATCGAGGTGACCTGCGAGAGCGCCAGCGTCATGGCGGCGACGCTGGCCAACGGCGGCTTCTGTCCAATCACAGGCGAGCGCGTGCTGAGCCCCGAGTCGGTGCGGGACACCCTGAGCCTCATGCACTCCTGTGGCATGTACGACTTCTCCGGACAGTTCGCTTTCCACGTCAGTATCTCCTCGTTACATGGCCTGCAGCTTTAAGAGACGTCCTGCAGCTTTATGAGACATTCAGACATCTCCTCTTCCTCCTCCTCTTCCTCAGGTGGGTCTTCCAGCCAAGTCTGGCGTCGCTGGCGGGATCCTGCTGGTGGTCCCCAACGTGATGGGCATCATGTGTTGGTCTCCTCCTCTCGACAAGCTGGGCAACAGCGTCCGAGGCATCCAGTTCTGCACGGTGACCTCCTCTTCATCGACCTCCTGAAGGTCAGAGGTCACCGAGCTGACGCTGCGTCTCTTTCAGGACCTGGTTTCTCTCTGCAACTTCCACAACTACGACAACCTGAGACACTTCGCCAAGAAGCTGGACCCCCGTCGGGAGGGAGGAGACCAGCGGGTGAGCTGCTGCGCCTCCTCTTCCTGCTGCTCCTCCTCCTCTTCCTCTTCCTGCTGCTGCTGCTCCTCTTCCTCTTCCTGCTGCTCCTCCTCCTCCTCCTCCTCTTCCTGCTGCTGCTGCTCCTCCTCCTCCTCTTCCTCTTCCTGCTGCTTCTCCTCCTCCTCCTCCTCCTCCTGCTCGGAACAATGCAGGAACAGATCATGTCAACTGGTGTTTCTTGTGTTTCAGGTGAAGTCGGTGATCAATCTTCTGTTTGCTGCGTACACCGGAGACGTCTCGGCCCTGAGGAGGTAACGCCTCGCCACACGTTCTCGCCACACCTTCACGCCGCTCGCCACACGTTCTCGCCACACCTTCACGCCGCTCGCCACACGTTCTCGCCACACCTTCACGCCGCTCGCCACACGTTCTCGCCACACCTTCACGCCGCTCGCCACACGTTCTCGCCACACCTTCACGCCGCTCGCCACACGTTCTCGCCACACCTTCACGCCGCTCTCTGTCTCCCGTTGGCTCCAGGTTTGCGTTGTCCTCCATGGACATGGAGCAGAGGGACTACGACTCCAGGACGGCGCTCCATGTGGCAGCTGCTGAAGGTGAGGAGGGATCGCCTGACTGGATACAGACGTGTGTGTGTGTGTGTGTGTGTGTAACTGTGTGTGTTTCAGGTCATGGGGAGGTGGTCCGCTTCCTGCTGGAGGCGTGTAAAGTCAACCCAGTCCCCAAAGACAGGTACAAGTTATTCAACCAATCAGAAAGCTACAAATGTATTAATGACGGCTGTTTAAAGAGTTCTGCTTAACGTACCTCCTCCTCCTCCTCCTCCTCCTCCTCCAGGTGGGGCAACACCCCGATGGACGAGGCGGTGCACTTCGGCCACCACGACGTGGTCACCATCCTCAGAGACTACCACACCCAGTACAGCCCCCAGGAGAGCCCCGAGGACAGGAAGAAGAAGAGCGCCGAGGAGAACCTGGACGGCCTGCTCTGAGGACCAGGAGAACCTGCCCCGATGGACCCGGGCCGAGGAGAACCTGGATCGGAGAGGAAGTTCTATATTTAAACAGCGACAAACCAATCCTTTAGAAGCGACCTCACATTCCCCCGCCAGTGTAAAAGCTCGTAGATGTTCTCTTGATGTCCCGATAGTCTGATTTCATTTGACTTAGCAGGAAGTAACCAGCCGCCCCGTTGAATGCTGGGTAAATTTGGCTGCGGCTGGACTCCTGTTATAATTATTTTTTTTTACTTGTTGTTTTTAATCTGAAAACCGGAAGTGAGCAGGTGTTTTACCCTGGTTTAAAAAGAAAACTTCACTGAAACTCTGCAAGTATTTATTTAAACTGTGAAATATTTTAAGTATTCCACCTTTTTAAAGGTGGAAGTCTCTTTGCTTTGCTATCTAAAAGCAGTTTTAGTTCAACTGTTATTATTGAATTATTTAATATTTATTATTTTTGTAACGATGAAGTCGGCCAGAGTTCCCGTTTCTCGATGTCGTAACTGCCAGCGTTTGTTTACATGTTCACGCTTCACTCCGCAAGAGGACCAATACTCAACATGGAGTCTTAACATATTATAAATACATATATTACTGTAACCCAACTGCACTGAAGCTGCTGCGTTGATCCAAAGTTAAGACACCAGCTCAACCTCTTAATTCAGACTTCAGAGCTCTCTGATTGGCTCTCTTGCAGCAATGCTCTCTGGGAGTTGTAGTTGACAACTGATGTCTAAATGTTTGTCTTTGAGTGGGCGGCTCCTTTTATTTCTCCCCGTGTTTTTTAAACTTAGTGTTGACTCATGTTTCACACACCTGGACCTGGAGCCTCGGGGAGAAGGTCCGGTCCCACAGGGTCCGGTTCAGCAACAGATCTCAGACACAAAGGATGTTTTTTAAATGTATTATGTGCAGAAGAATCTGTCAAACTTGAGCAGAGGTGGTGTGTAAATAATTTGTGTGTTGGACCGATGGAACAATCCACAGTTAGTGTTGAAAATCCTCAGCTCGGGATCAGTTCAAATTGTTATGTAAAGTATTTAAGTTAAATAAAAGTGAATTTAAAAGCACAAAACTGTCTAAACATGTGCAATAATCAATCAGCAATACGACTGATCCCGCCCTGCAGACTGAATGTAGTGTTGTCGTTTCTTCTTCATGTGTATTTATTTATGCTGCAGAGTTCAGATATTTATTTATTCACGTCAAACATGGAATAAAAGTTATAAAAAACTAAAAAGGTATCTGGATTTGTACCCGTCATTGAGCTTGTGTATATATATATATATATATATATATATATATATATATATATATATATATATATATATATATACACATAAACTTAATGTAAAAAGATCCGGAAGTGAATTATTTATTTAAACGTTTAAAAAAGCTTTTATTTTGACATATTTTAAGGTAAAAGAACATCAGAATTAATAAATAAGTTCCACATTACATGTTATTTAGCTGACGCTTTTATCCAAAGCGATTTACAATCCTGTTACATTCATACACGGTAGACGCAGCTACAGGGAGCAATTTAGGG
The DNA here is from genome assembly GCA_036178185.1 of Liparis tanakae. Taxonomy (NCBI): domain Eukaryota; kingdom Metazoa; phylum Chordata; class Actinopteri; order Perciformes; family Liparidae; genus Liparis; species Liparis tanakae. The sequence goes on from CM070103.1 coordinate 641,829, forward strand.
TTAAGTGCCTTGCTCAAGGACACATCGACTAGGGCGGGGATCGAACCTCCAACCCCATGATTGAAAGACGGGCCCGCTACCCACTGACCCACAGCCGCTCCCACATAATTGTGTAAAGTCTTAAAAACACATGAACCAGAATTTAGGACGAACAACACTTCCTACAACAACACGTGACTTGACTTCCCCCCCGCCGTTTCCTCCAGTTGGTATCTCCCGGACCTATAAATCTGTCGTCATGGACCTTGGGAACTATTTTGCCAGATCAGCCTGAGAGGAGGAGGTCGGTTCCAGAGCTCCAGGGAGGAAGACGCCTGTAACCGGTAGGTAGTTGCAGCCCATACACACGCACCACACTCACTGCACGTCTGAGCACATGACTATGTTTTACGCAGTAACAATGGGACACCCCCTGCATGTAGCAGGCCAATGGCCCATTGGCTTGTGTTGGTGTAGCCATGTGCTCAGACATGCAGCCTACAACCACACATCCACACACGTGTGTGAGAGGTGGGGTTCCTTTACCCCACCTCTCACACATCATCTGTCTTCTTCTAGGTCACTGGACGGTGTGCAGATGATGGTGCAACTCGCCGATGGACACGGAGCTGACCCCCAACGTGGAGGAGCCGCTGCTCGTGGCGCCCCCTGCGGGACAGAAAGAGTACTGCAGCTGCCTTTTGGTAATATTTACACGTCCTATTGTTTTTAACCTCAATGCGTTTCTGCAATTATGTTGACGTTTGTATTCATTCTGATGCTCTTCAACCTTTAAACTCTGTTTTTGACTTCTGTGTGTTTTCCTTCACAGCTCTGAGATGGAAGCAGTTGACCCATTGGAACGTGATTTATAAGTCCTATTTTTTAAACCGCAATATCCATTGATTCCCTTTTGCAATAACATTTTTCTTTAACTCAATTGTTATTGATTCCCGTTTGCCAAATAATCTGTTTTTTTTTTCTCTTCACAGGTCAGACGCTGACCACTGGATGCACTTTTTAGGTTATTGCACCAGCCTTTATCAATTATAATTCCATGGCCACATTGTTCTGTCCCTCTATATCCATAAACTGACGTTTTTTTGGATATAGAGGGACAGACAAATGTGGCCATGGAATTATAATTGATAAAGGCTGGTGCAATAACCTAAAAAGTGCAGAGAAACCAGATTATTTGGCAAGATATATGTCATAGTTTGACTCTTTTGCTAAATAATCTGGTTTTTTTTCACAGGTCAGACGCTGACCCCCCCCGCCCCAACGTGAGGTGAGAGGGCGGAGGAGCCGGGGCAGAAGGAATACTGCAGCTTTTCTTTTGGTAATATTTGCACAGCCTATTGTTTTTAAAATTATGTTGACGTTTGTATTCATTCTGATGATCTTCAACCTTTAAACTGTCTTTCTCCAGGTCATGTCTATCCTCTGTAACTTGTTCTTATGTGGTGCGGTCACAGAAGATGAATACCCAAATTTCATCTGTTCCCTCCCGGTACAAGAAGACCTCAACATGCAAGACTTTTATTTCACTGTGGACCATGTTTATTGTTGTGAACCAAGTTACAGCTATTGAATAAAAATGTATTTTCTTAATTCTTTATTGCACACAGAATATAAAGAAGCCAATGCTTCTCAAATATAGTGACAGCACAAATGCCAGTGGTCAGCATCTGACCTGTGAAAACAAACCAGATTATTTAGCAAAAGAGTCATACTATGACATATTTTGCCAAATAATCTGTTTTTTTTCTCTTCACAGGTCAGACGCTGACCACTGGATGCACTTTTTAGGTTATTGCACCAGCCTTTATCAATTATAATTCCATGGCATCCATTTCAGCGCCTGACCTGTGAAGAGAAAAAAACAGATTAGTTTGGCAAACGGGAAGCAATAACAATTGAGTTAAAGAAAATGTTATTGCAAAAGGGAATCAATGGATATTGCGGTTTAAAAAATAGGACTTATAAATCACGTTCCAATGGGTCAACTGCTTCCATCTCAGAGCTGTGAAGGAAAACACACAGAAGTCAAAAACAGAGTTTAAAGGTTGAAGAGCATCAGAATGAATACAAACTTCAACATAATTGCAGAAACGCATTGAGGTTAAAAACAATAGGACGTGTAAATATTACCAAAAGGCAGCTGCAGTACTCTTTCTGTCCCGCAGGGGGCGCCACGAGCAGCGGCTCCTCCACCCTCTCACGCCACGTTGGGGGTCAGCTCCGTGTCCATCGGCGAGTTGCACCATCATCTGCACACCGTCCAGTGACCTAGAAGAAGACAGATGATGTGTGAGAGGTGGGGTAAAGGAACCCCACCTCTCACACACGTGTGTGGATGTGTGGTTGTAGGCTGCATGTCTGAGCACATGGCTACACCAACACAAGCCAATGGGCCATTGGCCTGCTACATGCAGGGGGTGTCCCATTGTTACTGCGTAAAACATAGTCATGTGCTCAGACGTGCAGTGAGTGTGGTGCGTGTGTATGGGCTGCAACTACCTACCGGTTACAGGCGTCTTCCTCCCTGGAGCTCTGGAACCGACCTCCTCCTCTCAGGCTGATCTGGCAAAATAGTTCCCAAGGTCCATGACGACAGATTTATAGGTCCGGGAGATACCAACTGGAGGAAACGGCGGGGGGAAGTCAAGTCACGTGTTGTTGTGTTTATTGAAGTAAACTATGGATTTATAATTTACTTTGGTTGTAGGAAGTCTGAATGAGGGTTTACATTAATGTGGATGTGTCGGGTTAGTGAGCACGTGTAAATATATGAGCGTAGATATGATGCGAGAGATGAACCGAACTCTGGATGCTGCAGGGCTGGCCCAATTAGTTGCATGTAAAAAAAACAGTGCTCAATGGTTTCCTCCAGATATGTAGTTTAGTGACAAATAAAATGACCTTGAATGCACTGGTGGATTAAAGGCTGTCATAATGTAAGTGCTACATGGTTTATTTAAACTCATCAAACACATTTAACACCTTTAACACAGGCGTTAGCTCCCCTGAAGTTGAAGAGTTTCTCAGATATAAAAAGATCAGCCAGGAGAGCGTAACAAGCGTCTCATCTTTACACCTTTAAAACTGTAGAGTCGTGATTTTAGATCCCAGCAATATAAACATGAATATTCAATTTAAGGTTTACGGTTCACATTCCAATAAAAAGAAATATATATTCATGTACGGAAATAAAATGGCAGATTTCATGTCCCATTCAGGCCGGATGCAGTTCTCCACCAGAGGGAGCTATTCACAGGAAGTCCTCTGGTTACACCTCGAGGACGACGAAGATGAAGAAGGAACTCCTCAGATCTGGTCTGAAAAATCTACACTCATCTGGAGAGAGGAAGAGGAGGAAGAGGAAGAATAATGAGCTGTTGGGTCAATTTCTATTTTCTTAAAAGGCACAGACACACAAAGCGAGACGTATCAGGTGACATAACGTGTTGTTGTTGTTGTTGTTCTCACCGCAGCGTCGATGTCTCTGGGGCTGATGCACTGCGACAGCTCCTTGTAGTCGTCGGGCGACATCGGCAGGATGTTGTCCTGCAGCCTGGACGGATGTCTGCACAGAGGAGCAACGCATTGACTCCTCCCACACTGTTACGGCTCTGGATTGAGCGCACTTCCCCACTTGATAGGGATTTGGTAATCTACCCGGATTCAAAACTGGGTTCCACTCAAAATGAAAACAACTTTTTCTCTTTTTTCTTTCTCCTTTTATTTCGGAGTCAAGTTTGAGCCACTTCCCCTCGCTCCACACGGAAACGAAATAGGTGAAAAACCTTCACAGGGAAAACAGAGAAAAACACATCTCAAATATACCAGCCAGAAGCACTCATCTTCCCTTTGCACCTCCAGTCACCACCTACAGGTCTCCAGCTGTGCCTCCACCAACATACAAATCATAAACAATAATACAAGACGCCGGACAATCAACCCGAGACAAACTCAAGCCACACCGACATTTGCCCGCAAACAATTCATCACTGCACACGCGAGCGCGCTGACGCTCCGCACCGGCAGTGACGTCAGTCGGCGCTCAGAGCGCCTCGCTTACCGGCGCCTCTCCGGACTTGTAGATCCCGTCTTAGTTTTGCAGATTGTCCGCTGCATCCTCTCTTTCCTCGCGGCGTTTTCCTCTCACCCTCTTAAGTGCGCTCCGTGATTACTTCCGGTCTCGAAACCTCCGCCCCGTTTCCCAATTGTTTGTTTTATTTTTACAAATCTCTCTAATCACCCCTACGTGCTTTGTTTATATCCCAATTACCGTTTTATTTTGTTTATATATTTATAAACTAAGAGAAAATATACGTGTTTGGCTTGACACACACTGACGAGCAACGCTTACACTTCTGAGATGGATATGAGCTCCGTCTTCATGTAGCCGCTCTTGTCCGAGCCGTTCTCCACGTCCATGGGCTCCGGCGCTGGAAGCAAAACGTTGGCGTATTGTCAGCCAGCCAATGGGAAGCAGGTGGGCGGAGCTTAAGTCAAAGCGTCGTCAGCTAAACGTAAGTGTATCTCTGAGTTTGGGCGACGCCCTGTCAGGCGTCTTGGGGACTTACTCTCTGAGGGTTTGAGGTAGTACTTCCCGAAGGCCTTGTCTTTGGGGATGTCGGGGTAGAGGAAGCGGAGTGGGTTATCCGGGATGTTCTCCGCCGCCATCACCTTGTAGGTGCGGATGATGTCGGCCAGGGAGACGGCGGACAGCTCCTTCTTGCTGTACGGCTCCACAGAGTGGAACACAGGCTTGTCTGAGGGTCAGGAGAGAGGAGGTGATGGGGCTGAAGGCAGCAGGAGCAGGAGGAGACGCCTGATCACAAAGTTAGAACAGGAGATATATATACACATACATATGTATATATATAGATTTATTTATTACATATATATATTTAATATAAATATTTTTATTTAAATATATTTATGTTTAAAAATATATATAAAGATTTTAGTTTTATATAAATAATAATATATATATGAACATATATATTTATATATATAATAAAAATGTATATTACAAAAATATAAATATATATTTTAAATATTTATATATACACATATATATAAAAATGTATATTACAAAGATATATATATATATATATACACATATATTTATATTTTTATATAAATATACAAATATATATTACAACTAGAATGGGCACTCGGTAGAGCGCATACCTTCGCATATCACAAGATTGAATTCTGCACATCTTGGCACTAGTTTGACGCAAATCGGATGCCAATTAACCGAGATATCGCAAATTTACGTTTTTCACCTTTTCGTGACCTTGACCTTGACATTTGACCCAATCACTCCCAAAAACTAATCGATTGTTCCTTGGGTCATGACCAATCATAACACCAAGTTTCATAAGAATCGGCTCAGTTTTGTCTGATTTAGACGAATAACTGACGGACGGACGGACATATTCACAAATAAATACACGCCGGCCAAAACATTACCTAATACATTTTCAATGCGAAGGTAACAACAACAATATATATATATAAATAAATAAATAAATGTATATAATAATCTGTATACAATATACAAAATAAAGAGTCCTACACAACACAGGGGTCCTCACCGTGCACGTCGTGCTCGACCCAGGTGAAGGTGACGGCTCCGTCCCGGCTGCTCTCACTGAAGCGCAGCAGGAAGGTTCCGGGACACTTGTCGCTCAGCAGAGCCTTCTCCCTCTCCTTGCTGAGGAAGCCCGTGATGGAGCTGCAGAAGGAGAACACAAGGAGAACATAAGGAGAACACAGAGAGAACATTCATCTCAGTGACTCGAGTAAGGAAGAGGTTCTCCTGCTCACCCGTCATTCCAGAGGGGGAGGAGGTGCCTCTTGATCAGGTCCAGGATCCCCTCGATCCACAACCAGAAGGCGAACGCCTTCTCATTGGCACTCTGCTGCTGGACAGGAGGAGGAGAGGAGGAGAGGAGGAGAGGAGGAGAGGAGGAGAGGAGGAGAGGAGGAGTCCAACAGGAGGTTCAGGTGAGGTTCAGGTGAGGTTCTTAACCTAAAGGTGAGGCCGGCTCACCTTGCAGAACTTGACCCAGGGGATCTGTCCCTCTGGGTTCCTCTTGGCCTTGGCTCCTGCAGAGAAAGGAGGTTCCACATTAACCCCCTAAGTCCTGCACCCCCAGACCCCGTGAGGACCCGGTCCCCAGACCCCGTGTGGACCCGGTCCCCAGACCCCGTGAGGACCCGGTCCCCAGACCCCGTGTGGACCCGGTCCCCAGACCCCGTGTGGACCCGGTCCCCAGACCCCGTGAGGACCCGGTCCGGTCCTCACCCAGCAGCTTGTCGGCCAGCATGCTGAGCTGCTCCTGGTTCAGGCCTCGCTGGGTCACCGCCGAGAACTGCCAGCTGAGGACCTCGGACAGCTGGGACCACTGGGCCAGAGGAGGCTTGAGGAAGAACTTCAGGTTCTGAGGAGAACAAGGGAGGAGTATTGATCTCCGATCAGACCATGGAGGCGTATTGATCCGGTCGGCCCGGCGGCTCACCTTGGGCTCGGTGGTCAGCATGTTGTACCAGAGGATGGAGGCCCAGCCGCTGGGCAGCTGGCACACGTTGGAGATGACCACGACGGGCAGAGAAATGGCCTACGACCACACGGCGGGAAACCATCAGGAACCGACTACGTGAACAAACAACAACAACAACAACAACAACAACCTCCAGTCTGATGTTGATTCCCGATTGGTTGTGCTGCAGCTCGGACTCGAAGCTGAGAGAGTGAAGCTCCTCAGTGACGATCAGAGGCACCTGGACACACACACACACACACACACACACACACACACACACACACACACACACACACACCAATGTTTTATTCAGGGTGAATTGTGCAATGATTAAAAACACGTGATACATGTACTTCTACTTGCAATACTTGTGTACTTGTACTACTGAACGGCTGCAGTGAGTCTGAACCCTCCCTCCTCTCATTGTGAGTTATTGATCTGCCTGTTGTTCATAAAATCAATAAAATGGTAATTTCTCACCTCGTTGTTTCTGTTGCCGGGAACCTTCTGCTCCTTCAGTTGCTAAGAGAACAACCAGAACAGTTATGAAGGCATACTTTATAATATATATATCTAGAGATATAATATATCTCTAGATATAAATCTATATCTATAGATATACACGTATGAAACCAGACGTGAGGCCTCACCAGGTGCCTGAACTCTGCCGCCAGGCTCCCGTTCGACTCCTCCATGTTCATGATTTTGGTGTTTGTTCCCAAAATATTGAACTTTCGAAACCTTAATTAACGACAAGAATGTGTTAGTTAATTAATTAAATAAGTTAGCATTTAAATAAGAGGAACACGGATCATATGTTCTAGAGCATAGAGAATGTTTTATTTCCTCTGATTATCCTGATTTAACTTCAAGATAAGCAGTAACATTAATAATTAATTAATAATAATAAAGGTGGAACTACCTGCATCAGGTCATGTTACTAGTCACAATCAAGATAAATAAAATGTGTAACATGAGTTTGAGACGCACCCTTTCCTCCCCGTCACGTCTCTGAGGAGCAGAAGAAGAGTCGTTACGCAACACGCTTCAACAACACAACGGAACGATTCTCATCAAGGGATCCTGAACGCAGCGTACTTATCAAACAGGGCCTTGACTTTCAGCTGGTAGTTGAACTCCTGCAGCTTCACCAGGAACCTGAGGAGAGGAAGAGGAGGATGAGAAGGAGAGGAGGAATAAGAGGTAGAGGAGGAGGAGGAGGAGGAGGAGGAAGAGTGAGAGGAAGAGGAGTTTCTTACCGGAGTTTCACGGTGAACTGGACGCCTGTCTTCAGCACCAGGGGTCTCTGAGGGTGGGTGGGCATGCACGGCTGCCTCTCTACAACCAGAGAGCTACACACACACACAGTCATCATAACCATGGGGACGTATCGTGGGTCTGACCCCCAGGTGACCAGCCTACCTGGACAGGAGGCTCTGGAGGAGGTCCAGGGCTCGGGTCTCCAGGGACTCCTTCTTCTGCGTGATGGGGTCGTGCTCGTACGTGAACTTCTGCTCCAGCTCCTGCAGCTTGTTCAGGTGCTGACGCACCTGCTGGAGACTCTCTGCCACTGAGGTGAACCTGCAAGAGGAGGAGGAGGGGAAAAGAGAGGCGAGAAGAAGAGGAACAAAAGAAGAAGGGAATATTGGCAATGAAAGAAAGAAAGATGAGAAAGAAGAAGATATGGAGAGAAGTCAATGCAGACATTGGGGAGAGGAGCGTTGTTGTTGTTGTTGACTCACCAAGTCTGCAGCTGGTCCACACAGGCGTTGGGCGGCCCCCCGATGCAGGCGATCTGCTGCCGCTGCCTCCACTCCGGCAGCTCCTCTAAGATCAGGTCGGCCAGCAGCGCCTGGGTGGCGGTCAGCAGGTCGGAGAGCTGCGTCACCGCCTCCTGCAGAGACGCTCCGTTAGCTTACCGTTGGCTTACCGTTGGCTTAACGTTAGCCCACCGCGCCTCACGGGGTCACTAAGCCCCGGGGCGGGTCTGCAGCTCGCCTGGCGTTTGGTTTTCAGGTCCAGGCACATCCTCTCCAACGTCATCTTCTCCAGCTCCAGCTCCATCGGCGAAAAGCCGTTCTTGTCGAGCTCTGAGGAAACACGAAGAGAGCGTCACCTAGTCACCTAGTCTCCTCGTCTCCTCGTCCCCTTTCCTCTCTTCAACAATATAAATGTGTCCATCAAATGTTACCGCTTCCCCGACGTGTGACTCCTGGACCTTCAACACACACGCGGCTCACCTCTGTTCTTCTGATTGTTGACTTTGAAGTCGTACTCGTCCTGCAGGTCTTCAAGGTTCTTGAAGTACTGATCCGCCACCTGAAGAAGAAGAAGAAGAAGAAGAAGAAGAAGAAGAAGAAGAAGAAGAAGAAGAAGAAGAAGAAGAAGAAGACATGTATGACATTGTAGAACTAAAGAAGTGGTCCTTTGATCCACATCCCTTCTTGCTCCGCGAGGTTCTACCTGAATTCTGTCTTTCATGTCCTTCACTTTGTTGTCCAGCTTCTGCTTCTCCACCATCGTGGCCGACACGGCGCCCTCGCTGACCTGCTGCAGCCGGGCAAACGTTATTCTACTTTGTGGTGAAACAGAATATCTCACAAAGGAACTGCTTCATTAAAACCAAAGGAAATTATTATTTATCATATTTATTATTGGAAACTTTATTCTTTATACCTTGATCTGCTGAATGCATTTATTTAATTTATCATAATGTATTTATTAGAATTGATTATAATGTATGTATTTATTAGATTTGCTTTATTAGAATTTATATAATTTATTAGAATATACTTTCTAGAATGTATTTAATTTATTAGAATTTATATAATTTATTAGAATGTTTTCATGTGAATTTATTTTACCTATATTTAGTGTCAAATCGCAAAGTCCTCCGTAGAACAATTAAGGGAATTATGGGGATTCAAACTGCAAAATCACTGAAATAAATCATAATAAAATTCTAAATGTGTCGGTGTGAATTACAGATTATTATAATAATAAAGATTTGAAGCGATAACAACGTGTGAACGTTTGAATGTGTCACAAAATATAATTTGACAGGTTTCCGACACCTCTGTGTCCTTGGCGTTCTCCAGAATCTTCTTCTCCTCCTTCAGGTTCCTGGAGACCACCATGGCCATGTGGACCGGGTCCTCCTGGAACCGGTCCTGCAGGTTCCTCTTGATCTTGCGGATGTTGTGCTGCAGCAGGAAGTTGTTATCCAGGGCGAAGCGGCTGTGCTGGTCGTCCAGCTGCGCGAGGAGGTCGTGGAACCGGACGGTGGCTAGAGAGTCCTGGTACGCCGCCGTGTCCCTGAAGGGGGCGGAGAGCAGCTCGTTATCGGACTTATTGATCACTGATCGGGTCGTTGCATGACGTGAAACTCAGAAAGGAGAGAATACATTGATGACTGTCTGCTGTCCTGGCTCCTGATTGGTGGAGCCAGCTCCCCACTGACATCAGGACAGCAGGAAGTCTCTACATCTTCACCGGAAACTGAAAACGCACCTTTTCCGACTATATCTGGATTAAACACAGACTTGCACTTTAGTAGCACTTGAATGGCTCTTATTATGGTACTTTAGTAGTTTGACTATGTTGAGGAAATGTTACTTTCTGTATTCTTGTTGTTCTTAGTTTGTACTCTAGGTTAAAATGCACTTATTGTAAGTCGCTTTGGATAAAAGCCTCTGCTACATGACATTTAATGTAATGTAATGACTCACTTCAACTGTTATAGCGTCATCGTATAAATTAAAATTAATATGAATAAATTACAGCAACGTGAAGCCATTCTAGAGTTTATGCAATAAATAGATTGATTTTAAATTATGCAACAATATTGATTATTATTATTATTATTATTATTATTATTATTAATACACATTTTGAACACCGAATATTATCAGATTATCACAAAAAGGATATATTATTATTATTATTAATAATTATTTTGGGGTCTTTTGTCTGACAAAACAAGACATTTGAAACTTCATAATTAATTAGCTTTTCTTATAATTCAGCAATTTTCAGACATTTATAGACAATCAATATATTGGAAAGAAGTCTTGATCAATGTGCTGATGTATTGATCACGAGCCGACCGGCTCCTCTCACCAGTCGATGCTCTCGATCCACCTGCTCAGGTACTGCCGGATGTCCATGGGGAACGAGTCGTCGTACAGCTGGTCCACCTGCTCCAGGTACTTGCAGTCCAGAAGCTGAAGCTGCTCCCATTGCGCCATCTGCTGGTGGACGAGAGCAATTACACGCAGAGGTCACGTTTACGTCCACAGCAAAACGAAAAGAATACCCCAAAATACTAAAACTCATCACGTTGAACTGAAAACAATAAAGAATATTGTTGCATCCAACTTCAAGAAAATCCTTATTGTAATTGTTCCACTTTGGTCATTATTAATACTTTTATTATTAGGAGTCCATAAGTTTCGTATTCCCCGGTAATATCCCTCCGCCTACAGCGCCAGTCCTCAAACGTCCCACGGCAGAGATCGTCCCTGAACGCATCTCGCCGTGTAACCCGGATTTCGTGCAGAAATCTGACTTTTTACGTGTTTATTCTCGACTTCACATGAATACCTCGCGTCGTAACACAAAACACACGCGTCATGGTCACCGGTGAATGAACCCACCTTAACCACACGTCTGAGTTCACGTGGTGGGCGGTGGCGCCGCTTTAAACAATTTAAAGTAGTTTAATTGACGTGCAGAGACGTGTAACGGTCGTTTAATGGCTTCTTCAGAGTTGACGCGACCCCGTACTGTAGGTTAGCTTTGGGTTGTTATTCTGTGGAGTTAACGCGATACTGTAAGTTAGCTTATTACTGTACAGAGTTAACAGACAGCTAGTTCGGGAAACGTGTTGTTTCTTCCTGAGGAATTCATTGTTTAAACTTACCTTTTATTCAGAGAAAACGAGCTCGATATGTGTCGGAAATGTTATTTTAATTTTGCTTAAAGCTTTTCCCCCCAAACAGAGCGACGAGCCTCTTTCTGCGACTGCGATGTACGGAAACGGCTTCGGCCAATCACAGCGGAGGATTCCAAGAACGTGCCCGCCCCTTCGATGGTGAGAGCCAATCAGAACGAGGAGAAACGGCTGTTCCGTCAGTTAGCAGACTCCTCCATAATAACACATATACAAATAATGGTTTCCACGTATATTGAGAGTTATAAGCACACTATTAAGAATAAACATGTGTTTATCTTTTTTTCATACAATATAAAGGCGTCGAGCTACATACAACAATATTGTTGATATGTTTTCTTTAGCAAAATAAAGCAGTTACCAGGGAAGGAAAGACAATTCTCGGAAGAGCTCACAGAGACCACGTGTTTTCAGAGAAAGAGAAAGTAACTGTGGAACTGAAACCTACGTTTATTTGACCTAATGACGTTGAAACTAAAATATTCCCCAAACATATGATTGGAAAATAAGACTTTATTTATCAAACTCAAGAAATATCAAACAATAGAATAACAATAATACTCTTATTTAACCTGGTAAAGGAAATATTTTGTTCAGAATTATAATAAAAAATACTTAGAAAAATCAGAACAATTTACAAATGCATTCAAGTGTTAGTTTAGTCGCCAAATCATGATACAATATATGAAACAACTGTTATTCATATATATATATATATATATATATATATATATATAATACTTCAACTGGCAAGTCTTATGCAGCTGTGGTTGACACAGTATTTTAAGCATATTAATGATTAATTGTACACAAATACAGAATGAACAAACCACCAGGACAACATTAGATGCATTCAGGGGCGTAAAGGTCAAGTTCTTACCAACTTAATTTGGAAACAATACTCATGGTCGCCACCTAGTGGCCGAAATAAATAACAGTTTAAACATATATTTGACCTACATTATTAAACAGACCACCCAGTGACACAACATTATCTTTGTTAATGTGACTTCAAAGTCATGTGATAACGCAGGTAACTCCTCATAAGCTGTTGGTGCGTTCAAAGACACAAAGATGAATATTAGACAGCAACTACTTGACCAAAGTAAGTTATATTTTTAAAGGATTCTCATCGTGTCGTTTGTAGTTTTACTCATAGATGCAAGACTACGTTTTCAGAGTGTCCTTAAAAGCACCATCCAATATCCTCACACCACATTGAAGTGGACATTTAATGATCCTCGTCTATCTTTAGAGATAAATAGCATAAAACACTTTATAGTTCATAAATGCAACATAAAACACATAGTATACATACTGCATATACTAAAATCCACCTTAACATGTTAACTTTATTAAGATTTGAAATGTGGATTAATTTGCCTTATCTACAGGAAACTATCACTTTTGTAGAGACAAACCTGCGTAAAGAAGAGGATTAAACCCCCAGTCAGCACGCAATAACTTGACTGGACATGTTGAAACTGTGTCGCTCATGGACATTCTGTTCCAACAGCAGAACAAAGACTTTTGGGTCAGAAACCCCGTGAAGCACAACAACAGTCAGCACATCTGCACTTCAAACCTCCCTCTGAGATCACAGTTCCTGCCTCACATTGTCATTGGCTGGTGAGTTTTATACTCTTTCATAAGTCAGGGTGTGGGGGGTCTGAAACAACCTTCACAGATTAGGGTTATAGTTTGAGTTTGGAGGCATGCACATGTATGTATTACTACTCCCCAAAGGCCACATACAAATATAAATTTGAGCTATAAACCACCAGCTGAAAGCTAAAGAAAGTGTTGAAGCGCCATCTTCAGCTGCAGTGCTCCTAATGTCCACTAGATGGTGCTAAATCGTGACTCGTCGTAGCAGAATTGAACTCGGCACAGCCTAACATCTTGATGTAGCTGACCTCCTGTGGTTCTGGAGAACAGATCACAGCGAGGAGCTTCTGGGGCGGAGGAGGAAAGAACCTGTCAGCCCGGAGTCACTCGGTTCATGTTTTTCAAAATAAAGGCGCACGTGGAAGACGCCCTGCAGGGTTTGCTCTGGTCAAGGCACATTTTTATAAGACGGACGGGAGGGTCTCCGCTGTGCTCTTATCACATTTAGTCTACTTTGTTCTAAACAACTTCTTCCGTGAGAATACTGGACTAAGTTCCAGGTGTTGCTCTTCGCTCCTCAGGAGCAGCCGCAGTGGTCCACCACCATGGACGGGATCTTCCCGTAGATGATCTGCTCCTTGCGGTTGAAGTAGAGCATGTTGATGGCGGACATCTTGGTGGGCGTGCAGCAGGGCCCCGCCGTGCCGCGCGGGTTGGCCTTGTTCACCAAGTGGGCGTGCGGGTACTGCTGCAGGTGCATGAACTCGCACTCCCCCGAGCAGTAGTTGGCCCGGTAGCGTTTGGGCGCGATGATCCAGTCCCAGCCGAACTCCTCGAAGTCCACGGTGAGCGGGTAGCGGCAGCACCGCGTCTCCGCCGACTCCTCGTCGCAGTTGAGGCCCGAGTCGCGGCGGGACCTCTTGGGGCTGTCGAGGATCTTCACCTCGATGAACGGTTGCTGCGAAGAGATCCGACGTGAACGAGCGGAGCCACGGGCGACCCGGAGCCCCCCCCCCGGTCCACTCACCAGGCCCTCCTCCCCCGGCTCGGCCGAGGTGACGGCCAGGTCCTCGCCGTCGGCGCCGTAGGCGTTGATCTCGATGCCGTAGTTGGTCTCCGGCTGCCTTAGCCACGCCCGCAGCAGGGCCTTGATGTCCAGGCTCTGCCAGGAGCCGGCGCCGGCCTCGGCCTCGATCTTCAGGGAGCGGACTCGGACCCGGGTGCCGTTGCCCTCCTTCCCGGGTTTGAGGCGTGAGATCTGCAGGAAGACGGTGGTGACGGCGTCGGCCGGGCGCAGGTGGACCCACAGCTGGGCGTGCAGGATGTTCCTGGGTTGGATCTTGGGGCTGAGGCTGAAGAGGCAGCAGGAGGCCAGCTCGGCCCGGCCAATGGGATGAGCTGCGGGGTCACAGGGTTCAAATGTCTTCACAGGAGAAGAGAGGAGAAGAAGAAGAAGAAGAAGAAGAAGAAGAAGAAGAAGAAGAAGAAGAAGAAGAAGAAGAAGAAGAAGAAGAAGAAGAAGAAGAAGAAGAAGGGCACTCTGCTGGTGTAAGGAATACACTCGAGCTCCCAGAGAATGAACCCTAGTCATGGTGGTGACCCCTTGACCTTTACACAAAATGCTTTCCCATCACTCAGTTCTTACGTTCACCCAACTTTACTTTGCACAAAGACTTTTCCAGACAATACTTTATGGACTGTAAGTGGCAACACCTCTTCTTCAAAATCCAAACATTCTCAGTACTTTTTTTGGCTTAAAGCCCAACAATCAGTGATGGCGGTTATAGTGCGGATGGATATGAAACTCTTGAAGCTCTAGTGGTCGTCTCTAAACACACAAAGAGGCGCGGAGCAGAGGGCAGCGGTGTTGGTTTAGTTACGCTTGGTGGCCATGGTGATGATGGTCTCCGTGGTGACGTGGTCCTCGTCCTCCACGCGCGGGTCGTACTGGTCCAGGAGCTGTGTGAGAGGAGGCGCCTTGGGGAGCAGCTGGCGGATCATGTCCCGGCTGATGTTGGGCGCCTGCTGCAGCCGCAGGATGCTGAGGATCTGGGACCGGATGCCGTGGAGACGCATCTGCTTGCTGTGCTCCCGGAAGTCGCAGGCCCAGCACTGCTCCGCGCTCTCCGCCGGCGGCCCGGAGGTCCGGTTCATCTCCACGGAGCGGCAGGCGGGGAAGAAGAAGGCCAGGCCGAGGAAAAGGAGCATCCTGGAGAAGAAGAGGCCAGCGCGGTGACGCTGTCTGATATGATCTGTCCTCCGGCCTCCGGGCCGCGTGATTGGCTGCCGGGAGGATCTTTTTTTATTCAGAAGGGAGATTTAAAGAGGTAGCGAGATGTCATGATGGATAATTATAAGTTCATGGAATGAAGAGTAGAGTTCTTGATACCCGCATGTGAGAAACAACGTCTTGGTATTTTCAAGAGTGGTTTTATTTTTTAAGAAATAATCAGTTTATGATTCATAATTTAGTTTTTATGGAACTTTGTATCTGTGATGCAGAAGAAAAGCTCAAAGAAATAAACAATGAATATTTAGTCTGACTAGTTTTATTATAATTTAATATAATGTGTGTGTTGCATGAAGTTCAGATTCTTCAAATAAAGGAGGTTTATTGTTGGTTCACACTCACTCACACACACACACACACACACACACACACACACTAATTGCCTTGAACCCTTAAATTACCGTCATTAAAACCCAGAAGAACAAGACATTGACACGTGTTACAGGACCTGCTCCTGCAGTGGGGACCAGGTTCCTGTCTCCTTCCACCTGTCTCCTCCCACCTGTCTCCTCCCACCTGTCACTCAGAGATGCTGGCTGGCCTCCAGCCTCATAAGGGGAGGAGCCAACCGGCCCCAGCTGGTATGAACATGATGTCAAACTCCTCAAACACAGACACACGACAGACTGTTAGACAGAACGTTTTATTCCATGAGAGAAAAACATCGTTGGACGTTTTCTTTCCGCGCCGTCGGCTGCCGGGCGCCGTCGGCTGCCGGGCGCCGTCGGCTGCGTTCCGCCGGGCGCCGTCGGCCTGCTGCCTTCAAGACAAAGCGAGCTTCATGAACACAGAGCTCCTCTTGGGAGTCACCTCTTCCCCACCTGTGTTCCTCACCTGTGTTCAGCAGTGCCCTCCGCGGCCGTGTCCGTAGCCGTGTCCGTGGCCATGACCTTTCCCGGTACCTTTCTTGTGACCTCTCCCGTGCCTGCGACGTCTTCTACAACGGCCGCCGTTACCGTCGCTGCTGCTGTGGCTGCTGCGGCTGCTGCCGCTGCAGCTGCCGCTGTTGTCACGACGACGAGGGCTCTTACTACGGCCCTCGCGATCCCCTCTGCGGCGATGCCCCCCATGGCCGTCTTTACCGTCATCTCCTTGGCAGGCCTGACCTTTCCCGTGACCTCTCCCGTGCCTGCGACGTCTTCTACAACGGCCGCCTTTCCCGTCGCTGCTGCTGTGGCTGCTGCGGCTACTGCCGCTGCAGCTGCCGCTGCCGCTGCTGTCACGACGACGAGGGCTCTTACTACGGCCTTTACCGCCATCTACCTTGCAGTCGTCACGGCGACCCCCCCCACGGCGGTCTTTATCATCATCTCCATGGCAGTCGTCACGGCGACCTCCTCCACGGCCGTCTCTATCATCATCTCCGTGGCGGTCTTTACGCTGACCCCCCCCATGGCGGTCTCTATCCTCATCCCCGTGGCGGTCTTTACGCTGACCCCCCCCATGGCGGTCTCTATCCTCATCCCCGTGGCGGTCCTGGTCTCCGGGGCCCAGGTCGTAGCCAGAGGGGTGCAGAGAGCCTGTCAGAAACAGGTTTGATTCATGAGCTCAAAGAATGAGGAGCAGCCGAACCCTAACCTGCTGTAACCCTCCAGGTGAACGCAGCTCACCTTTTGATTGGTCGCAGTTGTTGAACATCTTTGTTGTTCTTCTCGGTGGCGGATGCCTCCTCGATGACGCAGGACTAGATGAAAGGGAACAGGTAGGCGGCCGTCAGCGTTCCAGTGGAACCCGTCTGACGACATCGAGTCCAACCGCAGGGGAGAGATTTACATCTGCTTTGGTTTGAATCGGCTTAAAACCTTTTCAAACATGAGTCAGTTTATTTGACACGGTTTCTTCTCTCCCTGTGACTCGGGTTGGTTGAAAGGCGTCGACCTCTGGTGGTCCGTGACCTTCTGCCCATCCTCTATGCGCATGCTGTCGCACTCAAACTGACATTTTTCGTAAAAAGGTGAGACGATAAGTTACTTCTTCTAAACACGCGGTCCATCTCTACCCGTTTACTTTCATTCAATCTCAAAATCTGATAACAGACACTTTATAAAGTTGGAGGTGAAAAGCTCCGCAGGTCAAAGCTCACTCACCTGAGATGTTCCCCGTCAACAGCACCAGGGATGGTGCTCTGAGCTTAAGAAGCAGCGTGAAGCCCCGCCCCCTGTGACATCACGCAGCCAGGTGCACAGAGCATCTGGTCCCCGGCCAAATCAAACCTGTTCAACGGCCACAGGGTGGAGGAGGAGAGGTGAGCAGCACAGGGCTCACACAGGGGTCACACAGGGGTCACACAGGGGTCCCACTGAGGTCACACAGGGCTCACACAGGGGTCACACAGGGCTCACACAGGGGTCACACAGGGGTCACACAGGGGTCCCACTGAGGTCACACAGGGCTCACACAGGGGTCACACAGGGGTCACACAGGGGTCCCACTGAGGTCACACAGGGCTCACACAGGGGTCACACAGGGGTCACACAGGGGTCCCACTGAGGTCACACAGGGCTCACACAGGGCTCACACAGGGGTCATACAGGGGTCCCACTGAGGTCACACAGGGGTCACACAGGGCTCACACAAGGGTCCCACTGAGGTCACACTCTGCTGCTTCAGACATACCACATGTGTACTGACATGTTTACTGACATTTTTACTGACATGTTACTGACATGTTTACCACATGAACAAATACACATGGATGGAGGATGAGAAGATATTTCACATTCAGGATGAAGAATGTAAAGTTCTTCTTCTTCTTCTTCTTCTTCTTCTTCTTCTTCTTCTTCTTCTTCTTCTTCTTCTTCTTCTTCTTCTTCTTCTTCTTCTTCTTCTTCTTCTTCTTCTTCTTCTTCTTCTGTTGTTTATAGTCGGTTGTCCACTCCTCGTGGTGCTCTCTACTGCCCCTCGTGGACAGAGTGCAGACAGCTCTGTCTGCAGGTCGGTGGTGAACACTTCCGTGTTTGATGCTCTGCAGGTCGGAGCCCTCCAGCTGGAGTCATGAAGGAGCCATGAAGGAGCCATGAAGGAGTCATGAAGGAGCCATGAAGGAGTCATGAAGGAGTCATGAAGGAGTCATGAAGGAGCCATGAAGGAGCCATGAAGGAGTCATGAAGGAGCCATGAAGGAGTCATGAAGGAGTCATGAAGGAGTCATGAAGGAGTCATGAAGGAGTCATGAAGGAGCCATGAAGGACTGAAGAGGCCCACGCGCTCTTGGAGAGGCTCGAGCACGAGAGGCTCGAGCACGCGCACCACCTGTTGGAGCTTCCTGATCGGGAGGTTTGTTGTTTGTTGTTGAAGAGTTAAAAATCAATAAAACTCAGATATTACACAAAGAGTTAATTAATAATAATCTTCCTCTGTTGTAAACATATTGATCGTCACATGACGTTTGGTCGTGACTTTTATTTAAAAAAAAGAAGAAATACAAATATATAGTTATTCAACCAAGTTAGTTTTCTGATCTCAAACATTTGACTTTAAAAGCCCAAATAATCGTCTAAATGTGTTTTTATTAAAATATAAATGTATTGTATGTATTGAACATAATGTCATAATGTGAACCCTGTGCAGCATTTAACTATCAATTCATCCTCTCATGATCTCAATGATTAATCAATAACCTTCGGTTTATGAAATGGGAGAAAATAGAAAAAGTTCACATATTAAATGAGCTAGTTTTGTCCTTCTGAAATAAACTCATATAATTAAGAATGTTTGCCAACAGCTGAATCCTGCTGAGACCTGAGGGAGCAGGATGGAGTGAGGGAGGTGGCCATGTGGAGAGAGGAGGAGGAGGAGGAGGAGGAGGAGGAGGAGGAGGAGGAGGAGGAGGAGGAGGAGGAGGAGGAGGAGGAGGAGCTGGTGGAGGTGCTGCTCCGGGGCAGAGCCCCCTGGGGCTTCACCCTGAGGGGCGGCAGCGAGCACCGAGAGTCTCTGGTCATCACAAAGGTCAAAGCTACCAGTTCATACTCATACCTTCATGTTGCAGCCCCTAAACCCAAAGATGTGTGTTTAGTATCACCATGGCAACGACGGGCATCAAACCCAAATATCATAGAAGCGGGTACCAGAGAATATGTGTGGCATTTGTGTTGGAAAAATAAGAAAAATTCAACCCTGTGCCACATAAATCCATGTTAAAATGAACCGTAAATAAGAGTTCAACCTGCATGAGGATCATAGGAGGATTACGATGAACCTCCTCCACCTGCAGGGAGCCCCACCCTCCTCCTCCTCGGGTTACTGACAGGGCCTTTTAACTTTTAATCGGATCTCGGGTTGCCGAGGATGAAACTGGACCCTGTGTGTGTGTGTGTGTGTGTGTGTGTGTGTGTGTGTGTACCTGTTGCTTGTTTCTTTATCAAGAGAGGAACAACATAAACATAAACATTACAGAATGAACCGGCCACGAGGTTCAATGTTTGGCGCCGCCTTGTGGAGGCTCGAGATAAGTGTGTGAAATATTTATCTTCTGCTTCCTGAGGATTTTAATATTTATGGTATGCCTCTAAAATCTTGAATAATAATATACGAATACACATTGAAATGTTTTAATTCTGTAGTATATACACAGGACCGAGGCATTATTTTAGATTTGATGTATCAGCAAAAAGGACTGCTGATTTATTAAAATATATAACATTATTTCATTTTAAAAAGGTCTGCTGTTATATTAAAATGTATACAATTATTTTATTTCTAAAAAGGTCTGCTGTTATAATACATGAAATAACTTATATTCTATTAAAGATCCAAGCAGCGACAAACTAATTTAAGGGAAATGTAGGGAGTGAAATAAAATGTTAAAGAACTAAATCTATCTAGTTTATTTATTTGTTGTTGTTTTATTTTGTTTACTTTACTTTGGCCCTCCCCCTCTTATAAATGTCCTGTCAGAATTATAAGAGTCTTACGGTCTGAATCCAATTACTCGTTGCAAAGCCACCAGGGTGGGGCGAGTCCACTGGGGTGGGGGGGTGGACCGCCCCAGTGGACTCACCCCGAGGGCCGCCTCAGTCCAGGCGGGCTCCCCCTGTTCTGCAGGAGGAGTGGTACGGCCCACGTTGCCTAGGTGAGTTCTGGGACAGGCCGTATCAGCAGAGCCCATTGTGTTCAGGGCTCCGGCCACCGTAAAGAGCACAGAGTGAGCGCTCCCGTCTGCGGTTCTTTGCTCTGGACATGTTTGTTTTGTAGAAGATAAGAAGATGTCCACTCCCACGCACGTCCTCTCTTTGGGTCTCCTCTGATTCAATCATCACGTGGGATTACATCAGGACGCTCAGCGCGTGAGGAGGCTTCCCCCCAAAGGCTTCCCGCTGCTCATTTAAGAAGAGAAACACAAACTTTGAGGAGCGGAGGATGAGTGTGAGGGGAAGAAGAGGAGGAAGGACCACCTGAGTGCAGGTAAACGGATGTTCATATGTCTTCTCGTCCATCGGCCGCCTCTGGAGCTTCAGGAGAGATGCTCACACACACACACACACACACACAGTCGTGTTATTCACAGACTAGAAAGCATGCAGATTATGATTATAAGTGTACTGGGTTCAGAGTCTTTGGATTCATGTATTCTAGAATCTGTTTTATTATTGTCTCCCAAGGCAGAGAATCCATTTAAAATGTAAGTTGCTCTGAGATCACATTATCATGACAACAACTCGTCACATCAGCTTTTAAAAGTTAATATTTAGCATCAATACTCCAAATATACTCTGTACTCTTCACTCCCACATAATGCAAAAGAAAATAAATGTTTGCGTTTCATTTATATTTTACTCTTCAGGAATATTGTCATGAAACCCTTAAACATCTGTGTCACTAGATTTCCGGCGGTGCGATCGTCTCTGTGTGAATGTCGTGAGACCTGAGCCAGATGTTCAGGTGCTGCTCGTCTTCAGGTCTGCGTAGGTCAAAGGTCGCGCTCCCCCCCTCGTTGTGTTAGTGGAGCACCGATAAGCCCGGCCGCGATGACGCCGCACTTTCTATTGTGGCCGAGTCGGAGCTCGGCGGGGCGAATACCTCGAGCCGCGAGGACTCATCAGATGAACCATGTTGCCAGAGTGCATCATGGGAGGAAACAAGAAGTTTACAGTCTCAAGTCACCTTTAAAATCCCAGATTGCTATAAATCCGCCCTGCGCCTTGATTTACAACAGAGAACATTTAATGAATGTGAAAGCACAACTTCAAGAACACAGCATTCCTCCTCAGAGCTGCGGCTTCCCTTCAAACTCACATGATGTGTGTTTGACATTTAAGAGTGGAGGAGTTTCTTCACGGTGGAGTCGTCTCTCGGTATCTTCCTCCTCCTCCTCCTCCTCCCCCTCGGCCTGGCTTGGCTGCTATCTATCCAAACAGACTCGGCCAGACATTCCTGTCTGCTGTGTTCCCTGACGAGGACGCTGAATACAGAGGATACCTGGAGGAGACTGCCCCGGCTCACAGGGTCAGAGCCAGTAATGTAGCATCAGAGATATATACACACACACACACACACTTTGACTTTCTGTATTTATTGTAATTAGGGAGGGATGACGCGAGGCAGTAGAAGTATTGTAGTGGAAGAAGGCGCCGTGCATCCTCTACCCCCCTCCAGACCACCAGACCCCCAGACCCTGAGACCGGGAGGCCATGTCCTCATGAGGGCATCCCTCCTGCATTCCTGAGCTGGAGGAATGCAGCGTCTCCACCGCGGCCGGCTCCACCTTCCATCTTCAAGCCCACAGAATCTCATTTGTTTGCGATATTTCACGTCCAGCGTGAACCTTGACCTTGGGGAACATTTTAAGAGCTTTCTTTGGGAGGTTGTGGTGGTTGTGGACCCGTCTCTCACATTTGTTCTCCAAGCTAAGCAGTTAATCTGCGTCCGGGCCATCTGCCGCTGACAGATCTGTCCTCTCCTGTTGTGGAAGCCCTTCAAAATAAGAGCGTGCAACCTGCTTAGTCAGCGTTCTGTGAGAAAGTCCCCTCCATGATTTGGGTCCTAAATGCAGCGACATGTCTGCATCTAAAAAACACAGATTGTCCTGTTGAGGGATCTGAAGTGAGATCGTAAGGGGGGGGGGGGGGGGCTGGCTTCTGATTGGCCAACAGGGTCTTTTCCTTTTTCTGCTTTAGAAGGAAGAACTATTATATTATTCTGTGTCTCTTCATGCCTTCTGACAGTGACTTTACCTCCTCCCTCCTCTTCCTCCTTCTCCTCTTCCTCCTTCCCTCGCTCGCTGCCCATCAGGGCTGAGATGGTCGATGTCGTTTCCCGTCACGCGATGCCGTCAGACACCGAGGTTCACGTGGCGAGGAGCTTCCTCACCAAGATGTTACGCAGCTCCATGAGGTACCGTCAGCCACCGGTAGCTTTGAACCCCAAGGATGGCGTCTGGGCTCCTTCCTTTCCTTCCTTCCCTCCTTTCCTTCCTCTTTTGAGTTCCTTACCTCTTGTCGATGTGGTGTGTGCTCCTGAAGGTGTGTGTGGTGGTATTCAGCCTCCTCGGAGCTCTCGGTGTGTTTCCATGTCGTGATGTTGACGTGTTTCTCTGGTTTAAAATCGTTTCTCTTTCCAACATGTCCTCCAGGAGAAGTCGCTTCAAAGAGTACGTGTGGACGTTCAGTGGTTGTTATAACCATGTTACGGATGATAATCAAACAAAACATGATCAATCATGTGATTTTAAACATGCATAGAATGATAGATGTGTGTATAATGTTTAACCACTGAAAGGTCAAATACTCCCGTTTCAAGTGCTCGGTTTCCTCTGGGCCTTTTGCAGGAAGAGTGACCCGGACTCACGCCCCCATTCCTGGCACTCCTCCAAGCTGACGGAAGAGGAGGCGGAGCCTGCCCGGCGAGACGGCGCCCCGGCCCCCATCTGGCAGCCGAAGCCCGAAGCGAGGTGAGACCTCTCCTTCAGCTCCTCGGCCTGAGACCGGGACAGCCTGCCGTGTTGTTATTAAAGCCTAGTCTACGCTTCTCCGGCGCGTCAACGCGCTGCAGTCCTTGAGCATTCGAAGTTCTGCGTCTAGGGACGCGTTGCTCTTCGTTGCTCTGCAATTCACCGCCATGTCGCCAGGGCTGTGTGTGTGTGTCGGTGTGGTTTCATGGATTATAGCCGAATCCGTGCTTCTTCTTCCGGCCACAGTCTTCTGTTTGGTCCATTGTTGCTACCGGTCCACGATAACTTTTAAAAATTGCGGTGTAGGAAGACAGACCGAAGATATACTCACTGCCGGAAGTCACGTTCTGAGCGGACCAATCACAGCGCTTGCGTCAACATGACGCGTAGTTAGGATTTTTTGGAGGCGCGCGGCAGGCTCCAGCGACCGTCTGCGAAGGGTCCGCGGCGGCGCGGAGCGACGCGCCGGAGAAGCATAAACTAGGCTTTACTTGTCTCATTTTGTGTCTGCCGATACACTCCAGGCCCAGAGAGCCCAGAGAGCCCAGAGAGCCGCCCCGCCCAGCGGAGCTCCGGCCGGTGAGCTCCGGCGGCGCCGTGGAGGAGCCGCGGCGCCCGGCTCGCCTCCGTCTCTCCGAGCCGCTCCGTGGACCGGGAGGCAAACGGGACTCCGGCTTCAGCTGCTTCTCCGTCGCCTCCAGCCCTCCGGTCCACGACCGCAGAGCGTCTGATGGGACGGGCGGCAGCACCCAGAACATGTTCTTCAAGGGCCTCGGCGGCGGCGAAGGGCCTCGGCAGGCGGAGCGGCGCCGGGAGGAGCGGCCTGCGGCGCGGCCCGGCCCCGTGTGGCAGGTACCAGAGAAGAAGAAGTCCCCGTCTCCTCCTCCTCCGCCGCCGCTGCGCAGCGACAGTTTTGCGAAGGTGTTCCCGTTCTCTGGCGGGCCGGGCGGGGGGCGGCCGGCCGGAGGTCAGCTGAGACCTCAGCAGGAGGCGCGGCGAGGCCTCGACCTCCTCCTCCCCAACACGGCCGACCACACCCCCAACCAGCCGCCCCCCGACAGACTCTTCTCTCTGAGCAGCAACGACGTCCGCCTGTCGGCGCGCGGCGCGGCGCCGGCCCACCAGAGGCAGCGCAGCGCCGACGGCCCGTCCGGCACCGGCTCGGCTCCTCCCGCCAAGATCCAGAGCGTGGGGAGCTACTACCGCAGCCTCCAGGAGCTGCCCGCCAGCATCCTGGGCCGCAAACACGCCCGGCACGCCACGGCGTGCGTGGCTGGTTCTGCCAACCCGGAGCAGGAGAGCGGGGGGCGCGGCGCGGCGGGCGAGCGCTCGGTCCAGAGCGCCGAGCTCCAGGCTCGACTCGCCGGGGCGGAGACACCTCCACCGGGCTTCCCGAGCTCCTCCAGGACACAGGACTGTCTCCCTCCGTCCCAGCTGCCTCGCGGCGGCCATCACGACCACCGCCCCTCCGCCCCCCCCACCCGGGGGGGCGGCGCCCAGAGGGCCGACGCGAGGAGACTCGTGGCGTCACTTCAACGCGGCGTCGCTCCTTCGTGGAACCAGGACCCGTGGGTGCCGCAGGAGGACCGCCGCATCTCCCCCCTGAGGACGCCGCTCCTCCACTCCCTCGCCCAGGAGAGGAGGAGTCTGGCCGCAACGCAGGACGGGAAGTCTCATCGCCGCGGCGACCGGTACGCCACCGGCCTGCGCGGTGAGATGCGGGAGAAGCGAGCGCAGCTGCAGAAGAGCCGCAGCGCCGCAACCCTGACCTGCACCGCCGAGGAGGAGGAGGAGGAGGAGGAGGAGGAGGGTGGAGATACAAGAGCACGTCCGTGTCTTCTGGCGCCTCCTTCTCCAACACCTACAAGGACCACCTGAAGGAGGCGCAGGCCAGGGTCCTCCAGGCCACCTCCTTCCAGAGGCGGGACCTGGAGCCGGCGCTAGGACCCTCCGGCGGGTGCGTCCGAGGGCGGAGGCGCCGCCCGGCGGCCCAGAGGACGCACTCCTTCTCCGAGCCCGACGAGATGCACCGGGTGGGGGTGGAGGGAGGAGCCCACCCGGGCTCCTCCGGGGGGCGGAGGAAGTTCTTGGAGGCCAAACCGGCGTTCTCCAGGCCACTGCTGAAGTCCGGTCTTGGCGAGAAGGTGAAACCCAAAGAGGAGGAGGAGCAGCTGAGGCTCGGGACCTTCGCCGAGTACCAGGCGACGTGGAACCGGCAGCAGAAGTCCCCCGAGGCCACGGAGCGGGGGAGGAGCCACTCGGCGGAGAACATCCTGGACGCCGCCGGAGAGGAGGAGGCCGCGGTCCACGAGAGGTCCCGCTCGTCTCCGTCTGCAGACCTCCACCCCCAGGTGAGCCGCGAGGGGTCAGGGACCGGGAGGGGGACGTTGTTGATGTTATTCAGAGTAAGTCTTTCATCTCGTGTTCCTCCTGCAGAAGCCTCCTCCCCCCTGGAGGACACCTCTCAGCCCGCAGGGCGCCGGCAGGTGAGATGATGAACATCATGAACCTCAGTCAGGAGCACACGGTTCACTACCGGGCTCAGCATGATGCATAACATAATACAGACCTATTATTCTTAAAGATAAAGTTCTGACTTTTCCAGCAGAAACAAACAGATACATGTGTGTGTGAGCAGCTGTATAAAAGAACCTAAAATAAGATTGACTTTCACCGCAGTCTCTGATGCAGTGTGTCTTTAGTCTGACCTCCAGAGGGAGAGCAGAGGGCCTCCCTGACCACGGCCCTCAGCCGGCCGCGGGCCGCCCTGACCACAGGCCCCGGGCCGACGCCACGCACTCCTCCACCCAGCTGCCGCCGGCCGAGGGCCTCCCGCCTCCGCCCAGCCCCCGTTTAGGCCCAGAGGCCACACCCGGCCCCCGGGCATTCCTCCCTGGCGCCCAGGCAGACCGGACCGCGTCCGGCTCTGACAGCCGGCGCAGCGGAGGTGGAGGACCCGAGGAGGAGAAGGAGGCCCCTCGCTCGTCCTCCCCGCGAGCGCCGTCCCCCTCGCCGCCGAGGCTGACCGACAGACCGCCGGCCGCTCGGGATGACTCCTCTCTCAGGTAGGCCGCTCGGCAGCAGGGCTCCGGAGCCTCTGAGGGACCAGAACCTCGGCAGAACCCGTTCATGTGGGCTCTCCATTCGTCCTCTCATGAGGAATGTCTCCAGGCGCTGTGCTTCATCCTCTCTTCAAGTGAAGCTGGATTCAAGCGTGCGCCCTCAGTGCCTCAGTTCAGGACGAATTCAAGATGACACGTTTTTAAATGTTGATTTGAATGTACTTTAGGAGACAAACATGAATATATCCATGTGAGACTCTCCGTGGTTCCTGTCAGGTCGGAGCGGGGTCTGAGGCTCCCGGCTGAGATGGAGGGCAGCCGCCCGCTGAGGAAGGTCCCGGTGAGGATCGTCCACGCCGAGTGCAGCTCGCGCCCAGAGGGCCGGGCCGGCCTGCCTCAGAGCGGCGAGGCCCGCGGCGCCTCGGAGCCTCGGAGCCCCGCCCCCCCCCCGGGCCCCGCGGAGCAGCCGGCCCCGTCCCTGTTCACCGCTTACGCCCGCCAGGACCCGGATCCGGCGGGGGCGCGGCGCTCCGAGGAGGACACCAAGAGGGAGGAGCTGGCCAGGGACATCATGGGCAGAGACAAGTCCCTGGTGGACATCCTGGACCAGAGGCGCCGGGTGACCACCATGGACCTGATGGAGGGGCTGTTCCCCACGGAGGAGCAGGTCCTGGAGGGGAGCCAGCAGCGCAGGAGGGCCTCCTGTGGCTCCCGGCCGCCCCCCTCGTCCCCCAGGAGCACGGACAGGTGGGACGTCTAACTCGCTTACATTATTTATTAACCGTCAGCTGCTTGTCAAAAGTGTTAAAACATTTCTCCTCATCAATTATCTATCAGAATTATATAAAAGAAATTAAATTTTGCAGTAAACACAAAAAGGAAAACGTTTGCTGCCTGAAAATTATTTAAAAAAGAAGAAAATACCCCAATAAATGTATGTTATAGACTGCTGCCCTCTAGTGGACACATGTCTCATTACAGCTTCAAACGACCTCTTTACATTACAGCCACATTTAACACCATTTCTCTTGTTAGTTAATTATGATAATAAGACACTTTCGTAACGCAAATAAACAATAAAGCCATGAAAATGAGATAAATACATTTACAAACGATGTTCGTCAGGCGGGAGGAGGAGGAGCCTCCTGCGCCGGCCGCCCTGGTGCCCAGCTCCTCTTACTACAACACGTCGGCTCCCAAAGCCGAGCTCCTCATGAAGATGAAGGACATGCAGGAGCAGCTGGAGGAGCAGGAGGAGGAGGAGGAGGAGCTGGACGTCGACCTCGGCCGCAAGAAGGTAAACAAAGTGTAAACACAGCGTAAACTAAATGTAAACACACTGTAAACAGACCGGCCGTGTGTTTCCTCCACCCTCCAGCAGGAGCTGATCTCCAGCCTGGCCCAGAAGCTGGAGGTGCTGCGGGAGGCGCGGCTCCTCCTGCAGGAGGACGTGGAGGCCAACGAGGCGCTGGGCCGCGAGGTGGAGGCCGCCGTGCGCCGCCTCTGTCGGCCCAACCAGCTGGACAAGTTCCGCATGTTCGTGGGCGACCTGGACAAGGTGGTCAGCCTCCTGCTGTCGCTGGCGGGCCGCCTGGCGAGGGTGGAGAACGCCCTGGACGGGCTGGAGGAGGAGGCGCCGCCCGAGGAGAAGGTACGGGGGGGGGGGTCATCCCGCCACGGCGCTGGCCGTGCTCTGGTCCTCACGCGCTGCCTCTCCTCAGCGGACGCTGGCGGAGAAGAGGAAGCTGCTGATGCTGCAGCACGAGGACGCCAAGGAGCTGAAGGACAACCTGGACCGGCGGGAGCGCCTGGTCTCCGGCGCCATGGCGGCGCACCTGGACCCGGGCGGCCTGGACGACTACCGGCACTTCGTGAAGATGAAGGCGGCGCTCATCATCGAGCAGCGCAAGCTGGAGGACAAAGTGAAGCTGGGCGAGGAGCAGCTCAAGTGCCTGACGGACAGCCTGACGGCGGCCTGAGGCCGGAGGTCAGAGGCCTGAGGTCAGGGGTCAGATGGAACACTTTGAGGACTACGTTTCCCAAGGGCCTCAGAGCCTCGGGACCTGACCCAGGTCTCACCCTAACGACGGCTTCTTGGAGGCACAATGTCATTTCTTCTTCTTCTGCGTCTCTATTGACGGTTGGGAGCCGTGTTGTGTTCAGGGAGGACAAACACATGCAGCCTGCAGCTCAACATGAAGTGTAGATGTTTATCTTTTGGTCTATACGTGTCCTCATGATGTTTTATTACATTTTATAAGATGTGACTACTCTGATTGTAAACTCAGACGTTATCTTACAGTGTTTCTGCTCTTTTTATTATTATAGGTGTGTTTTAACATTCTTTAGTTATTTATTGACAGACATTCTGAAAACTTTTAGCTGTAATTAATTTCCCCCGATGACGTGTTTCTAAGGAAGAGTTTAACTTCCTGTTCAGTTATTGTATAAACTTCACATCACGTGTACACTGACAATTTAATTTATGCTAGAATAAGAGCCAATGACCACGAAGACGTGCCTGCTGCCGCCTCACACACACACACACACGTATACAGTGCACTCTTTCGCCTCCGGAGAAATAAAATGAAGCTTTAAAGAAGATGTTTGTATTGATGTCTCTTTGCTATTGTTGTTGTTGTTGTTGTTGTTCTTCTTCTTCTTCTTCTTCTTCTTCATTAGTTGTTTTCATCCTGTCTCTCTCACTATCATGTCTTTCCAGATCCTGCTCCCATCTCGTCAGGCCAGCTCCCTTCACCTGCCTCTGATCACCTCGTTAGTCCCTCATCACCTTCACCTGGTCCTCTCCCCTCACCTGCAGCCCCTCCCCTCGTTAGTCCCTCATCACCTTCACCTGGTCCTCCCCCCTCACCTGCAGCCCCTCCCCTCGTTAGTCCCTCATCACCTTCACCTGGTCCTCCCCCCTCACCTGCAGCCCCTCCCCTCGTTAGTCCCTCACTTCCACTTGTCCTCTTCCAGATCGTCTCGTGTTCGTCTTGAAGCTCTCCAGCGTCACCAACCATGTTGATCTGTTCCCGTCTGTTTTGAGTAAATTTAATTATGTTCCAGTCGTGCCTCCTGAGTCGTGCGTTGGGTCCACCCTGAGACTCAGTCAGTTGCCCTCTGTTTACGGCCCAGGTGCAACCTTTAAACGGAGTTTATGGTGTTCCTGTTTGCTTTGGAGTGGAGGCGGAAGATAATTCACAGATCTGATCTGATAAATTAATATATATAATAATCTATGTTATATAATAAATATATAACAATAGACGATAGCTATATTAATAGATACAATAATAGGTATGCTAAGAAATATAATTGAGTATTTTCTGCATAGCAAATAAGGTTTATGGAATATTTTCTGATCATTTTCCCCAAGGGAAGCAAAAGGTGAATAAAACGGACACTGAAAATGTTCAAATGAATTAACATGTAGATAAATTAACATGTAAATAGGTACACAACAGATCAGTGATCTTGTCCCAAGGACCTTCGAGAGGAAGGTGAGAGGTCGGTCTGTAGTTGGCCAACACGTCCATGACAGGTACTTTGAAGAGGTCATAAAAATGGATGAAGCATATAAAACTAGGTGAACGGTGACATTCTGCATCAGAGCTCTGTCCCGTCAATCATTTACCGTTCCACAATGTGACGGGAAGCCGGGTCCCAATGAGGAAGAGGAGGCTCGGAGCGTTCAGTCTGCCTGCAGTCCGCTGGGTGGAGGAGGCTCAGCGAAGCGGCGCTCAGGTACGTGGGGACACGGTGGAGGTGAAGATGTAAAGATTTACAGAATAACGAGATGTAGTTCAAGGTGCACGTGTCATGGAAGTCACCTTTCAGGCTCTAATGTTCTCTAATGTTCTCCTGATACCAGAAAGCCCACCCGGTGACACCCATCAGAGGAGCTGCAGGGGCTGGTCTACCCGGCAACAGGCGGCAGGCTTCTCTGGCGGGTATGAAGTGTGATCCTGAAGGCACCATGGCCAGGTGAGCCCTGCTGCAGCACACCTCTGGGCCCCCTGACGCCGCCATGCCCTACCTGGCGCACGCCGTCCACGCCCAGCTCGGGGCCGTGTGCCTGGGCTGCGTGGGCTGGGCGCTGACGGCCGCGGCCCTGGGGCTGGTGCAGTGGAGGGTGTGGCTGGTGTCCGACAGGCAGGCCATCAGCTCCGGGGTGGCGTGGGTGGGCCTCTGGCGGGCCTGCTTCTACAGCCACACCCACGTGACCTCCGGCCTCCTGGTCATGCACTGTGAGTCCATGGGCCTGACGGAGGCCTTCACGCCGCCAGAGGTGGCGGCGGGGCAGGTCCTCATGCTCGTGTCTCTGCTGGCGGGAATCGGTGGGAACGCCGCCGCCGCCTACGCCTTGAGGAACGCGTCCTTCGGGATGGGGAGGGGCTCCCCGATCCGCTCGGCCTTCCTGGCCGCCGGCGCCCTGTATCTGCTGGCCGGCGCGGCGTCGCTCGCTCCTCTCCTGTGGAACCTGAGCTCAGTGGCGACCAATCAGACCGTCCGGTTCCCCCCCCAGTTCAAGATGCCCCCGGCTCCGGATTCTCAGCACATGGGGAGGGGCATCTTCGTGGGGCTGGTGGGGACGGTCCTCACGGTCGTCTCCGGGGTTGTTTTCTGTACCTACAGGTCACCGAAGAGGTCACGGCACCTGGACTCGGCCCTCTCGGGGGGGGGGGCCGGGGGGGCAGGGGGGGGAAAACAACCTGGCGTTTGAGTCTCAGGATCAACTGTGATGTGATTGGACGATACACAAGACTCATGAACTTCTGAGGACTAAAAAAGCTTCACTTGCTAAATGAGATTAAACTTAGACATTTGAATGAGCTCCTGGTTTGTGATGTCATGGTTTAGCGGCTCGCCTCACGCTTCAGGGGTCTCACTAAGATGTGGATCATAGGAACATACATGTACACATGCTGTAGACATGTACACCTTTACATTCCTCCAACTGTCACCATGACAACTTTAGAATAAGAATAAATGGAAAACTGCAGAATTTTCTTAAATATTTTATTCAAAAAAAAAAAGTAACGAGCTCATCTCCAGCGTTTCAAACCATCTGCATCGACGTTCCTCTGGCGGTGAACAGTCCCTCCGCCTCCCGGGGTCAGAGTCACGGCTCAGACCACTTCCTGTGTGGAGCGCACCAGAGGAACGGCGTCTTAGAGACGAGAAGACGACAACGCGCCTTCAAGAGGACCGCTGCTTTAGAGGGGCTTCCTGCGATGTCACACACACTGCGGCGTGGACCCAACGTGTGTGTGTGTGTGTGTGTGCTCATCAGTCCGACCTGCTTGAGGAACTTCATTAACGGCGTGAGAGCTTCTTTCCAATAACACAAAGAATAGCTGAAAAGCAGAAGAACATGTCGCTGCTTCAGAACCAGTTTCCTTAAACAAGTTCAGAACAGTCAGCGAGCAAAACATATCTCCCATATATATATATATATATATATATATATATATATATATATGGAGATGTTTTGATGTATCATTACAGAATCAACCCCTCAATATGAATAAAAGACGACGCTGTAGATACATGGCATATCACCCACACTGTAATACTGAATACAACACACAGGTAAAGCACACTTATCTTTTAAATCCTCTGACCACTTCATCCAGGCAATTATTATGTTGTTTTTTCTTTTTACAATTTAATGACGGGGGCCGTTTCTCCTGAAACTGAAGACGCAGAACGACATCATCGCCCCGGAGGAGAGAACCAGGAAGCGGCGCCGCGTTTCAGATTTAAAGGGACAGTGCATCCAGAAATCTACTCGCCCAGCGGGCCTCACACATCAGGGGCCAGAAGGTCAAATAACGTCAAACTTAGATCAACAAGTTTCAAAGCCAAAACATTTCCAATCACACTGAAGTCAAAAGAATCCCCGAATGCACCAAACCAGAGGAGCACAGGGCACACATCTGCATAAAATCTGAATTTAACGATTCAAACCAGGCTGGTTATTACAAACGTTTCCAAAACATCTCGCGGAGCAAAAGCTGAATTAGAGAAAACAAATAAGAAAATAATAAACGTATTGGTCCCCTGATGCTAGTGCTTAGCTTCAGAACAGGAGAACTATGAGTGGATGGGTCCTTTCTGGCTGTGATATCTGTTCCCTCTGACGCTGTGGGTAATAACTCCTACGTGTGATGAGATGACCACGTGTTCCTGTCCGGGTGAACGGTTCCTCGGCTGCATTGTTTGCTCCTGCTCGCCAAAAGAAAGGAGACAGAAAGGTGGAGCGTCACACGCGCCGGGCGCTGCTGCTCAACACGAGCACACGCACACATGGAAGCCCTGGTACGAGTCGCCTTTGATCCAGATGGTTTGAAACTGAACAGAAATACGTACATACATACAAAATAAAATACAAAATAAGAAAAATAAGAAAAAAAAGTAGAAATGTGGGAGCTTTAATCCTGCCGAAGTCCGCCAGTCTGTTCTTGATAGACCTCGATGACGTCCTCGTCCTCCATCCCCAGCTGCAGCACAGTGGGCGACAGGCAAGTCAGTGTGTTCTTCGACATTTAATTACTACAGTATGAAAAATCCTTCCTAGTATTTTATTTTTGGATTACTTATATCAAATTGCAATCAATAATCAATCATTAATGGAACATTTGTCAACGGTTCTTTATATTTCACCCTGTTATGTGTCACACATTATTTAGGTTTCTTTCTAAATTAAGGTGTATAAGTCTGTTCTGCAAAGTGTCTGAGCTTTGGGGAAAACAACAACAACTTTAAACTGTGATTAATCCGCCGCCAACGTTCAAGGGAAGCAGCTGCGTGTGTGTTGCTATTTTTATTATTTTAAATGCAAAGCATGTGGTGAACTTTGTGGTAGAAATACTCCGCAAGCCAAGTAATAATAAAGAGTAATCCAGAGAGACATGTTGGCAGCTTTTAGAAACCCTAGAATGGTTTAGACATCCTAAATGTCTAAATAACCAACATGTGTGTCATTAAACACACACAGGAACATCAGTTTCATTCTAATAGAGTCAAGACGCTTTACCTCTTTCGGAGTTTGGTTGTCTGCGATTCTCTGTCCTTCAAACAGAAACCGTAGCGTGCTTGCTGGAACACCCTTTAAGACACAACAACAACAACAAGCTGAAATCATGGCCTCTGGTGCTGGAGCTGTGAAACACAGACTCAGAATCCAGGTACAGGTAATGTGAAAAGAGCAAAGACCTGTCTCTGGCTGTAGGACTCCTTCAGCTTCTTCAGATGTGTCGTCATTTTAACCTTAAAGTGGATTTCGCTGCTGTCCTGCGGGCAGAGAGAGAGAGAAGTGACGATGAGAAGCAGACAACACACAAGCACATGCATTATACAGTTTAGATACTGTAGTTTCAGGCTCTGAGGGGACTTGTGTACAGCTCTCCTGACACACGTATTCTGTAGAGAAGACTCTGGACCAGGTCCCTGACCTCACAGTTCATCTCAGATGAATTCAGACAGCTTCTTAATGAAGGTTATATACACATAAAAACAATACAACATACATATACATTTGTTTCCCTCCTCTGGAGATATATATATCTGTTAATTGCACATATATATGATATATATATATTTGTGAAAGTGACCTTTTTGTGTGCAAACAATCTGCAGCTCAAGTCCTCCTCATAGTTACATAGTTATACGTTGTGAGAGATTCATACCTGACCAATCACTTTTAACTTGATGTATTCTCCATCCTTCTTATCCCCTCCATCTTGGCTGGATGGTTTTGTCTCCTAAAACACAACAACAAACCAATAAGCACATGTAAACTCCACGCACACGCACACACGCGCACACACACACACACACACACACACACACACACACACACACACACACACACACACACACACACACACACACACACACACACACACAACGCCGCTGTTACGACACCGCTGTTCCCACGTGGGAACGTTTTGTCTCGACCCGAAGTTCCGGTATCGATTACAGTGTAACAGCTGAACTATGACCCGCAGAGCTGACCAGGTCTTTAAGCAGAGCTCCCTGGGCCTGGAGCGACACGAGCTAACCGTTAGCATGCCGTTGAACCAGATACGAAGAAGCAGCCAAAAGACACGAATCTGTTATTTTCTCCCTCGGGTGCAGCCCGGGGACATTAACGACTCTCCGGGGTTCGCTTCTCACCGTATCTGACATGTTTCTCCTCCGTTTCGGCCGTTAAAGTGATTGACAATAGATGGGGATAGCTTTCGGTTGCAACTCTAGCTCGATGTTGTGAGAATTCTCAATTTCCGCTGGAAGTGACGAAGGGAATAGTTTCCTTCAAAATAAGACACGGAAGTATATGTTTTACAACTATTTGAATTAATATAAAAAAAATATGAAAAGCCCATTTCCGCCACTGTGGGAATAATATACTGTCTCATAATTATGACTTATAACACCTATTTAAATGTATTCATATTATAGGTTCCAATCGAGTTCCACGATGGCTTTTTACAACGAGGTGCCGGGGGTTAAAGTACACTGACATTTAAACACATTTCCGGGTAAATGTTGTCAACATAACATTAGTTGTAATAGTTATTTAGTCTGTATATTTAAATAGTTCATCTTTTGTGGATTATTAATGTTTTCTATTACTATTTTTTATTGCTTATTGGCTTATTTATAATACCTGTTTTTAATTTGTTTCTTTTCACTATGTCTATTATTTGCACAATATTACTTATTCATAAACCGCTGTAAATCCTTTACATTTCTCACAGCGAGACAAATAAATGATTATCTTATCTTATCATATTATATCCTAAAATAGGAAATATGGGTGAGACATACGCGGGACATCAGTTGTTTTATTTTGTCAGCAAAATATGTCCACTTCCGGTATCACACTGTTTAACGCACGTTAGCTTGACGCGACCGGGGGGACAACAGCGAGCAGAGCTACCGTCAACCAGGCTCGTGAAGCGCAAACAAATGGACGCCGTCGGTTAACTTTGGCTCTTTTGTTCCCGCACACACACACGGGACGCTTCCTCTGGGCGGACCGTCTGTCTGGTCGTCTTTCGGCGCGGGAAGACCCTGCGGGCTCCGCTGACCCGTCGGGCCTCGTCGTCGTGGCCCCGCAGGACTCGAGTGAAAGTTGGGACCGGAGTGCCAAACTTCTGCTTCCTCTCCGCGGGGCCCGGGGCTCCTGTCACCGGCCCTGTGGACAGGTGTGACCCGCCACCAGGTAAGCGGCCGAAGACGAAGCCGTCCGCTCCAGATGTGTCGTAAAACTCGAGTTATTTTCTGGCTTTTTTACGGCATTAGCTTAGCTTGACAACTTCCTGATCTCTGCTAGCGAGAAGCTCTTCGCTCCTTCCGTCCGCCGGAGCTGCTTTCTCCTGTTGTTGATCGATTACATATCGATTATATCGCACCACGCTGACTCATTCAGTCGGGACGGTTTGTTTTACGGTAGGCTCGGAGGGGCATTACGTTAGCAACAGTTGTTAGGGGCTTTTAGCATGCGACGCTAGCGAATTTAAAGCTAGCGTCAGTTATCCACCGTAGGAGGCCATAACACTACCATAAAGCTGCACAATACTGCCTAATGAGCCATAACACTGCTATAATACTGTCATACGGATAATAATAGAGCTGTCATAACAATACTTACATAACACTTGAGCCTTAATACTGACATTATCCTGTCATAATAACAACAACAGAGAGATACTACTATAATAATAATAATAATACAGCCATACTGATAATTTTGCCATCATACTATCATAATAACAATAGAGCATTACCCTATCGTCAGAATAATAATAATAGCCATACTACTATCATAATAATAGTAATAGAGCCATACTACTGTCATAATAATAATAATAATAATAATAGAGTCATACTACTGTCATAATAATATTCATACTACTGTCATAATAATAGTAATAGAGCCATACTACTGTCATAATAATAATAGTCATACTACTGTCATAACACTTGAGCCTTGATACTGACATAATCCTGTCATAATTCTAATAAAAGAGACATACTACAGTCATAATAATAATATTAGAGCCTTACTACAGTCATAATAATAATAATAATAATAATAATAATAAAAGAGCCATACTACTGTCATAATAGTAGTAATAGAGCCATACTATTTCTGTCAGTACTGTTTTCTGGTAATTATTTTGTCTTTCTCTATCAAAGTAAAGCATTCACATTGTAATAACAAAAAAATATTTTTCCATTGCGCGTGTAAATAATATTGATCACAGGATATGTGATTTTATGTGGCAATGTTTACACTCGGCTGGCCGGATGTACAGTTCCAGTTTATTTTCCCGCTATGATGCAAACGACTTGAGTCTAATGTTTTGTATTGTTTTACAGTCACCGTGAGGCTGTGTTTACATATCAGCTGTGAGAGATCAGCTGTGGACGGATCAGCTGATCAGCGGCTTCGGGCTCCAGCTTGTGGGATTCATGTTGTCTTTTGCTGTTGCAGGAGAAAGGAATCCCTTTGATGGGAGAGTCCTCTTTCCTGGCCTCCTGGGTCAACCGCCGTGCCATGATGATGGGTAAGTGTGTGTGTGTGTGTGTGTGTGTGTGTGTGTGTGTGTGTGTGTGTGTGTGTGTGTGTGTGTGTGTGTGTGTGTGTGTGTGTGTGTGTGTGTGTGTGTGTGTGTGTGTGTGTGTGTGTGTGTGTGTGTGTGTTAGATAGTCCTACTACCTGTCAGTCAAGTGTCTTTTGTCAAACCTTCCACCTTAAAGAATGTTTGTTCTCCCTGAATAATGTTGAATAATGTGTCTTTGACTTCTTTGCCGTAACGTGTTCTTGCTGCTGGTGTTGAAAGACAATAAAAGAGGAATATGTTTTGAATATGTCTTGAAACATAAAATAAATCAAGCAACGATGATTCGCGTTTAAATAAACCTTAATAGTCTTTAGGTTTTATATGTTTATGTGTTTTCATGATGTTTTGTTAATTCACAGAAAAGTGTTTCCACTCATTTTCTTCCCCCTCTTGTTTTGATCAGTTGGATTAATCCAGAGTGTAATCTGTAAACTAAACTTCCCTCCCCTCCCCTCAGATGAGCAGGAGGCGCTGAACTCGATCATGCAGGACTTGGCCGAACTGCACCGCTCCAGCCGCCCGGCCATGTTCCTGTCGGACCTCGGCAAACCCAAAGCCTCCTCGCCCAAAAACCAGGTAACCACGGCGACAGGTGCAGGAATGTCTGTCAACAACAACATGTGTTCTCATCCATATGAGGTCTCTCCCGCAGAACGACGTCAGAGTGAAGTTCGAGTTCAAAGGGGAGAAGAGGTGAGAACAGTGTCTCCACTTTAATGTAGTCGATGTCGACCTGCAGCCGCGACCTCTGACCTTTGCTCTCCTCCGCAGGATCTTGCAGTTTCCTCGACCCGTCAAGCTGGACGACCTGAAGGGGAAAGCCAAAGTGGCGTTCGGTCAGACGATGGACCTTCACTACACCAACAACGAGGTGGGGACCTCTTTGACGGGCTCTCGCTTCGCCGATGGACGTCTGCGTGACGCTGTCTTCTGTCCCCGCAGCTCGTGATTCCTCTGACCACGCAGGACGACCTGGACAAGGCCGTGGAGCTGCTGGATCGCAGCGTTCACATGAAGAGCCTGAAGATCCTCCTGGTGCTGCAGATCTCCTCCCAGGTCAGTCGGCCGGACTCCTGCGTTCCCCTCCTTGTTCACACACAAGCAACCGCAAACGGGAAGTCTCCCTTTCTGCAGAACTCGTCCTCCAACATGGCGCTGCTGTCGTCCCACGAGGAGCTGGACAACACAGGCTTCAGGGTCGCCGACAAGAAGACGATGCTGGCGTTGATAGGTGACAAATGTCTCCTGACTATTTCACACAAGACCGTCCGCCACATCGTCATATTAATAAGTTCCCCTGTTCCTCAGGCTCCCATTCCACGGACCGCAGCTCCCCTCCTCCCGGTTACATTCCCGACGCGCTGCAGCAGGTGGCGAGGAACGGCTCCTTCACCAGCATCAACAGCGAGGGGGAGTTCATCCCCGAGAGCATGGACCAGGTAGGACCCCCGCTAGCCCTGCATAGATGGACTGGTCCGGGTCCACAGACCGATTTGATGTATTTATAGTGTGTGAGTTTCTTTGTGTTCCTCAGATGCTGGACCCGCTGTCGATGAGCAGTCCAGAGAACTCTGCGTCTGGGAGTTGTCCCTCTCTAGACAGCCCGCTGGACAGGTGGGACCTTTAACAACACTGTAATAGTCAAACAGGTGCTCACGTTGTTGAGATATATATACTATTAAATATATATTATTATCTTCATGCAGCGACTACCCAAAGTCCAGGATGCCGCGAGCACAGAGCTACCCAGACAACCACCAGGACTTTCCAGGTAAATGTTGGGAAACCTTTTAAATAAGTTATGAACGATAAATATCTAATTAGTCACATCCTCCTCCTCCTCCTCCTCCTCCTCCTCTTTAGAGTATGACATCCCAGTGTTTGAGAAGTCGGGGAAAGGTGGGACGTACCCTCGGCGATATGGCATTCCCTTCGGTCTTCAGGACTACAGTGATGGTGGGTTCCTGTTCCTGATGAATACGTGAGACGTATGAATCTTCATCCGTGACGCCGGCGTTCCTCTTCCTCTGCGCCGCAGGGAGGAAGACGTTCCCTCGCGCCCGGCGAACGCAGGTCCACGGTTTCCGCTCGCCGGTGAGCTTCAGCCCCACGGAGCAGTCGCCCAGCACCAGCAGCGGCAGCAGCGTGTTCACCCCCGACCTGGAGGAGGCCCCGGGGCCCGGCAGGAGGCCGCGCAGGGGCAGCGACATCGACCCCGCGGCGCCCGGCCTGTCCGTCATGGACATCAGCCCGCCCAGCCGCTGTGAGTCACACGCGGATGTTCTGTTGGCGGGAGCGGACTGTGTCAGCTGTTGATGATGATGTTGTGATGATGTCATAATGTGTCCAGCGCCGCGCGCGCCCACCAACTGGCGGCTGGGGAAGCTTCTGGGTCAGGGCGCCTTCGGCCGTGTGTTCCTCTGCTACGACGCCGACACCGGGCGCGAGCTGGCGGTCAAACAGGTCCAGTTTGACCCGGAGAGTCCGGAGACCAGCAAGGTGCGGGATGGGGCGTGTTCATTATGGGATGGGGCGTGTTCATTATGGGATGGGGCGTGTTCATTATGGGATGGGGCGTGTTCATTATGGGATGGGGCGTGTTCATTATGGGATGGGGCGTGTTCATTATGGGATGGGGCGTGTTCATTATGGGATGGGGCGTGTTCATTATGGGATGGGGCGTGTTCATTATGGGATGGGGGCGTGACCCGGTGCTGTGTCCGGCCTCCAGGAGGTCAGCGCTCTGGAGTGTGAGATCCAGCTGCTGAAGAACCTGTGCCACGAGCGGATCGTCCAGTACTACGGCTGCCTGCGAGACACCATGGAGCGAACGCTCTCCATCTTCATGGAGTACATGCCGGGCGTGAGTTCCCTTCACTGGCTTCAATGCGGCGATGCGCCCCGACCCCTGGGTGACCTTGTCTGGGGTTTTGTGGTTGAAGGGCTCCATCAAGGACCAGCTGAAGTCGTACGGGGCGTTGACGGAAAACGTGACGCGGCGCTACACCCGGCAGATCCTGGAGGGCGTCTCCTACCTGCACAGCAACATGATCGTCCACAGAGACGTTAAAGGTGAGGAGGCGGGCGCTTTATTTTGTAGAGCATGAACAGGAAGCAGCAGCTGGGAGCCTCTCTCTTTGTCCAGGGGCCAACATCCTGCGGGACTCGGTGGGCAACGTGAAGCTGGGCGACTTCGGGGCCAGTCGGCGGCTGCAGACCATCTGCCTGTCGGGAACGGGCATCATGTCGGTGACCGGCACCCCCTACTGGATGAGCCCGGAAGTGATCAGCGGCGAGGGCTACGGCCGGAAGGCGGACATCTGGTGAGACATCCTGGACTCTCTGGACTCTGGAGGTCCCAGCCGGTTCCGGTTCTGGACTCAACGTGTGTTGTTTCCTCCTCTAGGAGCGTCGGCTGCACCGTCGTGGAGATGCTGACGCAGAGACCCCCGTGGGCGGAGTTTGAGGCCATGGCGGCCATCTTTAAGATCGCCACCCAGCCCACCAACCCCGTGCTGCCCGCCCACGTGTCGGACCACTGCCGAGACTTCTTGAAGCGCATCTTTGTAGAGACCAAGCAGCGGCCGTCTGCAGACGAGCTGCTGAGGCACATCTTCGTACATTAACCCCCGAACCCTTCACCCCCCCGCCAGATACGGCCTTACCCGAGGGGGCCGCCCCGCCTCTGACTCCGCCCCCTCCACCTCCTGCTGAAACTACGTGGACCAGGAGCTGGCCGAGGGAAGGTGGGGCGTGCCGGCCGGTGTGGGGGGGGCTCCTCCCGTCTCTGTTTGTATGAGACCGCCATAGAGGACATGAATTTAGATTTTATTTCTCTCCGCAAGTTGCACCTTAATTTCTCAAACGAGGGGCGGAGCTCTTCCTCCTGAAGGGATGAAAAGCGACTCTTTGAAAACGTCTCCTCCTCCTCCTCCTCCTCTTTATTTTTAAACGTCTGTACGGTTTCTCTCACGAGGCCCTGACCCCACCTCGCTGACCCGACCCCAGAATGTAGTCTCCTGCCAAACCCCGAGCCCGCTGCTATACACGACTAAACCCCGGATGCAGAGGACACGCCCCCAAAACCACCTCCACTTACCTGCCCTCATCCCGCCTCCTCTTCACGGTCTCCTCCTCTTCCTCCTCCTCCCTCTTTGTTCTTCGCCGTGTGCCTTTTCTGTTTTTTTTAACGCAGCGCACGAGTCCTGAGTTCTTCTCCGTGTTGTTTTGCCTTCCGGGTAAACTGCCTCGGCATCTCAGTTCAGCCGTTGACGTCCGCTTGAGACACCTGAGCAGGCGGCATGCTGGTCCCACCTGGTCCCACCTGGTCCCCGTTGGCTCTGGCCTGTTCTGTGGCTGCCGTGTACCAGCTGACAGGTACTCAACAGGGATTGGCTGGTTGGTCTTTAGAGGCGGGGCCCTTCGCTCTTCTGCTCCGTACTCACTGATCTGATTGGTGGAGCTGTTGTCGGGCGGATTGGCAGCGTGGAAGTTTCCTGTCAGGGTGAAAACTCATGACCTGACTGTTAAAACGCGTTAATGTAGAGAAGGTATTCTGTAAAAAAATAATAAGCGGGAACAGAATTTTAATTAAATTCAGCACCAAATCAAACGCAGCTCCAGATATTCTACCGAGTATCGATCGATTCCCCGGTCGGATATTTAAAAAGAGAAAAACATCAAGTTCCAGCATTTCAAATGTGAAACTGTTCAGTTCCTTTTTATCTATGAAGGTACTTTTAATATTTTTAGATGAACAACTCAGAAAAACACTTAAAATACTTGTGATATTAATTAAAAGTTGCAGCCGTGAAATAAATTAAGAACTAATTGATTTCAATCAGTAACTAATTGATTTCAGGAAGTTTCTCATCAGAAGAAGAGAAAAGAAGGTTTTCAGTTGTTCTGCTGGATGACTGAAGCAGGAAAGGGGCGTGGCATCACGCTCTCAGCTGATTGGCCGGAGGTCTGGCTGCATGACGCTGTCCGTCAAAGCTCTTATAGCTCTTCTCCACACAGGTACATTTACAGTGAGTGTCACAACTCAGATCAGACCCACACTTGAAGACGTTTACAGCATCTTGCAGCGTCGTTCCTTTGTTGTTGTTGTTGTTGTTGTTGTTGTTGTTGTTGTTGTTTCTGCCAAATCAGATGTGAACTCGTCACTTTAGCCCAACCACAAACGCTCCGTTTCCCCCGTTTCTGAACCTCAGATCTGACCTGAAAGGTGCAATCAGTCACAAACCTCCCAACGCTCAGACCCCCTGACGTCCCAGCATGCACTTGGTTCTCTAAAAGCTCACTGAGGCTAAAATGACTTCACGTGTATTTATTAGTATTCCTGCGAGTGTTTAAAGGTGTGAAGCTTTTCTGGAGGTTCGTTGTTGCGACGCCGTCATTCTTTCCTGGAAAGAACTCGTTTGGTACGGTGGTTTAAAATCCGAGTTCTCCGTTGGTGTAAAACTTTCCTTTAGTGACGTTGGCTGAGATTCAACCAATATGGAGAATAAAATCTCCAATAATAATATTTTGACCTAATTTTGCAAGAAAATCCTTTTTTTTTAAACCAGGAAACGTTCTCAGAAGAGATTAAGAAACTTTGGGGTTAATTTCCTAATCGAGTGAATTCTGTTTGTTGTTGTTGTTCCCGGCAGCGGCCACTAGGTGGCAGTACAGACATTTACTGATTGCACCTCTTCTGTTGCGACGCTTCATCGCAGCTCCACACAACAAACCCCAACTTATGCATTTAAAGAAGCAGCGCTGCTGGCCGGGGAAGGTTCTGGTCGTATTGGGTTCACGGCGGCTTGCAGCCACCGAGCCGCCAGCACTGGCCCCCGATACGGATGCACTATCTGTGATTCACTGGCGCTTTCACGAGTCCTCGCTCGGCGACCTTTCCTTTGCACATTTTAAAGACTATTTTTTTATTTTTACACAAGTGTTATTGTGAGCGGCTGTGAGAGTGTGTGTGTGTGTGTGTGTGAGAGAAACTCAATACAAGAATGTAATGTCTCTTCTTTTTTTTGTTTTAACCGTCAGATGGCCTCGTTCCCCACCGAGGGTTAACTCCTCGGTGCCAAGAAACACTTGTAGTTCTCTTTAGTGTCTAAAGCCACTGCTGCCACTCCTGTGTGTGTGTGTGTGTGTGTGTGTGTGTGTGTGTGTGTGTGTGTGTGTGTGTGTGTGTGTGTGTGTGTGTGTGTGTGTGTGTGTGTGTGTGTGTGTGTGTGTGTGTGTGTGTGTGTGTGTGTGTGTGTGTGTGTGTGTGTGTGTGTGTGTGTGTGTGTGTGTGTGTGTGTGTGTGTGTGTGTGTGTGTGTGTGTGTGTGTGTGTGTGTGTGTGTGTGTGTGTGTGTGTGTGAGTGAGAGAGTGTGTGTCTATAAGTAAACGTGCATTTACTGCAATTTGTGCTATTTGGACACTGCGCCCAAAATGCCTTGAGCATTCTGACTGTAGGAGGGTAGAACATTCAAATAATGATAATTAAAAAAAATTGAAATGTACAAATGTATAAAACTAAAATGTATCCTTTTTTTTAAATAAGCAAAGTCCACTTATATTCCACATGTTTGGTCTCTGTGTATTGTTAAAGAAGCCATGTTTATAATTCTAATTGGTTTGTGACCAATACGCCTGTTTATATCAGATCTGTATATCAGTGGTACGCATAATTTTTTAATATATATTTTTTATTTTACTTTTTTTTTTAAATGGGAGATTTTATGCATGGTTGGGTCTTGAGGGACGCAGCGGTGCCGTTGAATGGTTGCTGTTTTCTGGCAAAATTCTGGAGTATTGCGACAGCTCTGTGTTCATAATTACAACAATTATGGCGACGAAAAACAATAAAAAGATATTTATTTCACTTTTGTGATTGTGTCTTTTTTGTTTAAAACAAAATGTGAAAGCCATTTTATAAATGGAAGACTCAGTGGTTATGTTAGGATTTTATAAGTTGTATACACTTAAATATATATAAATTACATTGAAGGGAATCAACTACCTTGAAAACGTATTTTAAGTGTATATTTACCCATAGACTCTTATTTTCTTATCGTTTACGCGTCACCGGAAGTAGGAAAGTGTCACATTTTGTCTAACTTTATGTCTTTATGGCAGCGTTTATGATCCACATGTCCCTATGCTGCCCTCTAGTGGTTCAACACGTGTAACTACACATTTACAGTCTGTGGATCACAGGGAACATTATCAGAAAGTGAGTATTTACCCCCTCTAGCGACCATAGCTAGTAACTACAACTGGATTTATATCCAGCTCGCTGAATTGTCTACAAGCAAAACTTTCTTTTATTTCCGACAAAATAACTTATATTTAATACGGATGTTTATGTTTTGATTTGAAATATGTTATGCTAAAGTTGAATTTTCTGTTTATACTGAGGGAGAAATAAGTTAAACACTATTATTTAACATCGCTTGTTTTGCATGTTCTTATATTTAAATTTAATTAAAGACGGTTTTCAACATGAAGTGAAAAACTTCAAATTGTATTAATGTTAAATCATTATTGCCTCGTTTGACTGACTTCTTGCGATCTTAGATCATTGTAGATTAAACAATGAGTATTGGCGCCCTCTAGCGGCCACAGTCAATAACTACAGCAGTGGCAT
Organism: Liparis tanakae; assembly: GCA_036178185.1. Lineage (NCBI taxonomy): Eukaryota > Metazoa > Chordata > Actinopteri > Perciformes > Liparidae > Liparis > Liparis tanakae. The sequence goes on from CM070103.1 coordinate 686,442, forward strand.
CAAGTTTGACAGATTACATACAAGTCTTACTTCCGGTTGAATCGTAAAAATAAAAGCTCAGGTGTAATTACTCACGTTGACTACAAGAGGGCAGTATAGAGTCATGGTAATAGAGGCAAACGACACAACTGTCAAGGCAATATGTAAACGTCCAAACATATAATACATTCTATATATTAATAAATAATGTTTTTAAATAATTATAATTAATTATTGGAGAAACCCCCCGTGAACTTATTGCATGTTTAGTTTGTATAGAACAATCCAAATACGGAATCGGGTCCTGGGTTGGCCAATTAAAACTATTCCTGCCTGAAACGAACAGTGGGTTACACCAGACACCCAAACCTACACCCACCAGACGTTGCGACACACAGACTCCATCATGGGCTCCTCGGCGGCTGCAGCCCGAGCTCTGCGGCTCTCCGCGCGCTGCTGCCCGACACCGGCGGCCCCGCACCGGGTCTACGATGTCCGGAGGAATCTGAACGTCCCGGCGGCCCGTGAGGCCGCGAAGCTGAAGAGCATCGCCGACCTGCCGGGCCCGAGCGCCGCCACCACCCTGTACTGGCTGTTCCTCCGGGGGTACGCGGACAAGAGCCACCTGCTGCAGGTGAGAGGACCACAGCATCCACAGGCTGTCTCCACATGGAACAACACTTAAGTTAAGTGACACTTCACCTGGAGTTAAGTTACACTTCAACTGGAGTTTATTATAGAGATTAAATCAACGGTTCTTCGTAGTATATCAGCCGAGTCAGTTTTACTCACTACATTCATTTGAAGTATTCTTTAGGAATGTTACAAGAATAAACAAATGTGCACACATAAATCAGCTGCTTGTCCTGGAAAATACAAACAAGAGCCAAGAAATTAATGTAATTAAGACAGAAATAAATGTTTTAATAACTTGTAAAAATGAAAAATACATTCAGACGTTGAAATTAAAGATGATTTAAATTCATATTGTGAATAATAACTTGTTTGTTGTTAGTAATGAATTCATTCTTGTGGTATAAGTATTCTAAGTATATAAATATATAATGTGACGGATAGAAGTTGACACCTTCACCTCTCAGGATGTGCAGAGGAAGCTCTACGGACCCATCTGGCGCTCCCAGTTCGGCCCGTTCGACATCGTGAACCTGGCGTCTCCGGAGCTCGTGGCCCAGGTGATCCGGCAGGAGGGCCGCTACCCGAGCCGCGCCGAGCTGCCGCACTGGAAGGAGTACCGGGACCTGAGGGGCCAGGCCTACGGGCTGCACGTGGAGTGAGTGGCGCCGCGCTGCTTCCCTTGTGATGTTCCCTTCATGATGTTCTCCTGGCGTCTGAAGAAGCTCTCTCCCCTCCAGCTCGGGGCCCGAGTGGCTCCGGCTGCGCCGCGCCCTGAACCCCCGGATGCTGAAGCTGCGCGAGGTGCTGGCCTTCGCGCCCGTCCTCCAGCAGGTGGTCGGGGATCTGCTGCGCCGCGTGGAGCGGCTCCGGAGCCGCAGCCGGGACGGGGCCACCGTCCCCGACGTGGCGGCCGAGCTCTACAAGTTCGGCTTTGAAGGTGGGAGGCGGTGTGGACGGAGGTCGTGGAGGTCAGGGGGTCGTGGAGGTCAGGGGGTCGGGGGGTCGGGGGAGTGACGCTGTGACCTCCTGCAGGTATCTCCTCCATCCTGTTCGAGAGCCGGCTCGGCTGCCTGCAGGACGCCATCCCCCCCGACACGCTGCGCTTCATCGCCGCCGTGGACCGGATGCTCACGCTGTCCGAGACCGTGGTGCTCCTCCCCCGCTGGAGCCGCGGCGTCCTCCCCTTCTGGCGCCGCTTCGTCGCGGCCTGGGACGACCTGTATGACGTAGGTATGCAGCCGGAGGAGCGACGGGGGGGGGGGGGTCAAATGCAAGTCGGGAAAACAGTTGTCTGTGTGCGGCAGCCCGGACCCTCATCGACCGGAGGACCGCGGAGATCCTCGCCCAGGTGACCGGCGGCGAGCCGGCGGAGGGGATGTACCTGACCTACCTGCTGGCCTCTGATAGGCTGAGCAGAGCCGAGGTCTACATCACCGTCACCGAGCTGCTGCTGGGGGGCGTCGACACGGTGAGGGGGGGCTTCAGTCCATCAGCGGCTCATGAAGCTTCATGAAGCTTCATGAAGCTTCATAACGCCGTGGGTGAATACAGAGCTACTGTAGGGCAGGACCTCCACTTACAAGTACTTACAAGTTATTAAACTAGAGTACTAAAGTACTAGAGTACTAGAGTACACAGTTCAAAGCTGCTCCATGAGCTCTGAACCAGTCAGGAGGAGGTTCAGGAGAACAGGGCTCAGATCTCCTCTGGGCCCTGAACGCATCACGTACAAAACAAGGCGACTCTGGTGGGAGAGAATTCCTCAGTGCAACAACAGGAACAGGTTCTGGTTCCCCGCTGCACCTCCTCCTCCAGGAGGCCCGCAGCCCGTCGGGCGGCATTCCCAGGAGAGGTTGAGTCTTGTTCCTGACGTGGTTTCACGTCATCAACGAGCTGCCGGAAAATAAACCCACAGGGAGAGACCAGGAGCCGGCCCGAGGTTCTTAGAACAGAGACCCAGTGACTGGACTGAGGTGGACCTGACCTCTGACCTCCTCCAACCTGACCTCTGACCTCCTCCAACCTGACCTCTGACCTCCTCCAACCTGACCTCTGACCTCCAACGCCCTGACCTCTGACCTCTGCCCTCCCAGACCTCCAACACCCTGTCCTGGGCCCTGTACCACCTGGCGCGTGACGGCCCGGCTCAGGAGCGCCTGCACCGGGAGGTGAGCGCCGTGTGCCCCGGCAGGCGGGAGCCGACCCCGGAGGATCTGAGCAGCATGCCGTACCTGAAGGCCGTCGTCAAGGAGACGCTCCGGTGAGCGGCCTGGAGGCCTCAGAGCACTATGTGACCTCTGACCTCTGACCTCTGACCTTGTGTTTCCCCTGCAGTCTTTATCCCGTGGTGCCCGGAAACGGACGCTTCATCGCCGATGACGAGGTGGTCGTGGGCGGCTACTGGTTCCCGAAGCGGGTATGAGAGTCGCCGCCGCACCTTGAGCCCCGCTCGAGACACGGCCCTCCACTCCTCTCTCCGCAGACCCAGTTCCACCTGTGCCACTACGCTACCTGTCACGACGAGCAGCAGTTCGCGGGCGCCGAGCTCTTCGCCCCGGAGCGCTGGCTGCGTGGCGGCGCCGGCGCCTACCGCCATCACCCGTACAGCTTCATCCCCTTCGGCGTGGGCGTGCGCGGCTGCGTGGGCAAGAGGGTGGCGGAGATGGAGATGTTCTTCGCTCTGTCCCGGGTGAGGCGCTCGACCTGCCGCTCCGTGTCCTGCTCCTTGCCAGGAGGAGGACACGGCTGACCTCTGGCGTTCCCCCTCAGCTCATGCAGCACTACGAGGTCCAGCCCGAGGCCGGCGCTCCGGTCGTGGAGCCCAAGACCCGGACGCTGCTCGTCCCCTCGAGGCCCATCAACCTGCGCTTCCTGCCTCGAGCCTGAGGGGGCGCCACCGAGGCCCGGCGGCACGAGGCGTCGGGCGTTAACGTTTAAATTCAAA
>CM070103.1:695000-785000 GCA_036178185.1 Liparis tanakae
AGAGGACGCCGTGGGGGTGCAGGAGCCACCGCCTCCCGTGGGGGTGACGGGAACATGTTCCTACCTCTCTAGATGTCCCAGATCCCTGTGAGCACTTGAATGCACCGCTCCGCCCTCTCGTCTCCACATGTGACGTCTTTAAGGGTTCAGAGCTGACTCCACCATGTGGGTCGGACTGTGATTTATTATTATTAGACATGTTCTGTATTCATAGAAAGGATTTCAGCTGGATCTGTGTCAGTGGGTCCCACCGAGCCACACGCAGTTGTACTCCTATATATATATATATATATATATATATGTATATATATATATATATATATATATATATATATATATATATATATATATATATATATTACAACACTTACATTACATGTCATTTAGCGATAAATAACAATACATTGTTTCTTCTTCTTCTTCTTCTTCTTCTTCTTCTTCTTCTTCTTCTTCTTCTTCTTCTTCTTCTTCTTCTTCTTCTTCTTCTTCTTCTTCTTTTCTCAAATATAGTAGATCTTGTCAGAATATATTCACATCTTTACAAAAAATACTTTAAATAAATAAAGATATTCAGTCGACTTTTCAAATAGCACAGATTAAACCTGTATTGTTTTATCTATAGTGTAAAGGAGAGGGTTTCTACATGAGCATTTATCACACACACACACACACATACACACACACACACACACACACACACACACACACACACACACACACACACACACACACACACATGAACAGACGGCTCTCACAGATTGGCTCTCAGGCTGTTGCTATGGGAGTTTAAGCTGCTCCGCCGTTGGTCAGGCCGTCTGTCAGCATCCCTCCGTTGTGTTGGCAACAGACAGGAAGAGGGCGGGACAAGCGGCTGCTGTTGTTGTTGTTGTTGTTGTTGTTGTTGTTGCTGATTCGGACCGCAGAAGAAGAAACTAGTCTTTCGTCTATTTCCTCCGTCTCTCTTTTTCCAGATGATCCATCTGCTGCACGTTCTTCATCTGCAGTACAACACGGCTTAGTGCACACACACACACAGACACACACACACACACACACATACACACATACACACAGAGGGTCGCCCGGCACGACCCGCTAATCCTCCACCAAACGATGATTATTAATATGACATGTCTGGATGAAAATGTAGAATGTGTTTGTGAGTGTGTATATATGTGTTTGTGTGTGTGTGTGTGTGTGTGTGTGTATATATGTGTGTGTGTGTGTGTGTATATATATATATATGTCTGTGTGTAAGAGTGTGTGTTGTTGTACATCTTTTTTTAATGCTAAGCTAAGCTAACCACACAGACATGAGATATGTCTCATTTAACTCTCAGAAAGAAAGAAAAAAGTGTCTTAAAGACAAAGAGAGGAGGATGAGAAGGAGGAAAGAGAGGAGGATGAGAAGGAGGATAAGAAGATGTGGGAGCCGATTGAGAGGTGGAAGGAGAAGGTATAAGAGGAAAGGTTGGTAGTGAAGGAAGTAGGATGAGGACACAGGAGGGGAGCTCATGAATACCAGACAGGAGTTACATAAGCACCTCTGACCCAGAAACCTCATCGGACTGGACTCACCCCGAGAAGAGAGGAGGAGGAGGAGGAGTAGGAGGAGGAGGAGGAGGAGGAGGAGGAGGAGGAGGAGGAGGAGGAGTGGGAAGGAAGAGAGAGAGAGTTGTAGTTGTATTATACTCTTGACCTAACAAGCGTAACATAACACTATTGTTACATAAACACATGCTGCATGTTGTTAGTCTGAAGGAGGAAACAGAGTGAGTTAGGAAGGAGGAAACAAGGTGAGTTAGGAAGGAGGAAACTAGGTGAGATGAGGCAGGCGAGTACTGGCTGATGATGACGTCACTGAAATACAGATGGAGGTCGGGAAAGGGTTAACGTGTAGGAGCTGAGGGACAAGGAAACGAAGAGTAGAGAACATGAAGAACTCTGTTATATGTTATGTTACTGAATGATGGAAGGGAACGCCGTGTTGTCCCTGAACGCCTCCTGATCAAACACAGAGGCTCTGATTGCCCTCCAACACCCGCTGTTATCGGAGCTATTATTATCTGCTGTTTCCGCCACTGGGGGGGGGGGGGGGGGGCAAACTGAGTTTGTGTGTGTGTGTGTGTGTGTGTGTGTGTGTGTGTGTGTGTGTGTGTGTGTGTGTGGTTGGTCCTGTGCATCGTGCTGCCGGGTTTCTATATCACATAAACCTGTGAAGCGTGTTGAACCATCCGTCTCTGCTCCCCCTCGTCATCAACACGCCGCCACACTTATGAATGTTATCGCGGTGCGTTCAGGGACTCGCCATAACCCTGGACGAGGGCGACGTCTCCACATCTCTAACCCTCCTCTCCTCCTCTCCTCCTCTCCTCCGTCCTCAGGTGAAGTCACGCGGCTGTGTGGTGCTCCCTAGCCTCCCACCTGGTCCCCTCCCCTCCCCCACCTCCTCCTCCCCCCTCCCTCCCCACTCCTCCTGGTCGCCATGACGACCACCATAGAGATGATGCCGGTCCAGCCCGACCCCGAGCTCAGCCCGGAGCGCCTGGACGGCTGCGAGGCGTCGGCCGGGCGCTACGAGGTGGTCCCCTCCGTGGTGTGCTCCATGTGCTGCCTCTTCGGCATCATCTACTGCTTCTTCGGTGAGTCCCGGTTCTACGGGCCGCGGTTCCCTCCTGGAGCCGCGGCCCGCTGACCTCCGCCTGCTCCGTCTGCTCCCCCGGCTCCAGGCTACCGCTGCTTCAAGGCGGTGATGTTCCTGACGGGCCTGATGTTCGGCTCCGTGGTCATCTTCATGCTCTGCTACAAGGAGCGCGTCCTGGACACGCAGCTGAGCATGGAGGCGTCGGTGGGCATCGGCCTGGGCGTGGGCGCGCTGTGCGGCCTGGTCACCATGCTGGTGCGCAGCGTGGGGCTCTTCATGGTGGGCCTGCTGCTGGGCCTGCTGGTGGGCGTGGCCACCCTGGTGGGCATGGAGGAGCTGTCCGACAGCCCGCCGCGCTCCGTGTGGGTGCCGCTGGGCGTGCTGCTGGGCCTGGGCATGCTGTTCGCCGTGCTCACGCTGCAATGGCAGCGCCTCTTCACCACCGTGTCCACCGCCATGTTCGGCGCCGCCGTCATCACGGTGGCGGCGGACTACTTCGTGGAGCTGTTCGGCCTCGTGCTCTACGTGTACGAGCGGATCAAAGCGGCGCCCGGGAAGCCCGTGTGCTGGCTGACGTGGGTGGTGCTGGGGGTGTGGCCCGCCCTCACCCTGCTGGGGGTCGTGGTGCAGTGGAAGGTCACCGCCGAGGGGTACTCCCACACCAAGGGTGAGCAACATTAGCCGGAGGATGTGTGTGTGCACGTCGAGACGCGAACGTCCCATTAACCAACGAGAGCCCTGCTCCGTCCTCCAGTCATCATCAGCCGGCAGCAGAGGCGGATGCAGGTGATGCGGATCCGTCAGCGCGACGACCGCTACCGCAACAGGAAAAAGAAGAAGCCGCAGCACGGCGCCTCCTCCGGCCAGGCCAAGCCGCTGCAGACGGAGCCCGCCTACCGCCGCAAGCCCAACCCCATCCGCCGCTACGACACGGACGTGCTGTCGCCGGTGAGGCTCTCGCCGGCTGTCCCTGGGTGAGTGTCGTCGTCTTTCTGCCGTCTTTAAACCCGACTCTTCTCCCCAGAGCTACATCCAGAGCTTCAGAGACCGCCAGGTGCAGGAGCAGCCCGCCCCGAGCCGGCCGGCCGGCCGCCCGCACACCATGGTGGACATCAGCTACGACCGCAGCTCCACCACGCCCCTCACCGGCGCCGCGGGCCCGTCCTTGCAAGTCTGACCGGTTCGCCGCCTCCCAGGGGCCTTGAACGCACCACTCTACCGGCGAGATGCAGAACTCTGCAATCAAACTGGGTTTAAACGCAATCTGGGTTTAGCCACGCCCCTAAGAGGAGGACTTTATATTTAGGGCTGGATTTACCCAACATGCAAATGTGCCAGTGGTCCTTGTGGCTTCTGCTGGACCAATCAGTGTGGTGCAGAGGCGTGGCCTCTTTTTCACTGTCTTCAGTAGATTCAAATGCCCAAATGCATGCATGCACTTACACAGACACGCCATCTTAGGGGTTGGTGTGCCCCCGGACCCCGGACCCCGGACCCCCGACCCGGTCAGACCAGGCCCGGGATCTCCGTCTCACTGCGAAGCCGCCTCAGGTTCAGACACCGGACTGATGGTGCAGAAGCAAATACATCCTCAGCCTGCAGGTGTCCAACGAAGATGGAGCTGTGAGGGGAAACATACGGGCCCTGAAATGCTAACCGGGATGTTTTATTTGCTTTCTGCGCCATCTGGCCCACAAGGAGGGTCCTTCTAGGCCACAAGGAGGGTCCTTCTGGACTACAACGAGGGTCCTTCTAGGCCACAAGGAGGGTCCTTCTGGACCACAATGAGGGTCCTTCTAGGCCACAAGGAGGGTCCTTCTGGACCACAAGGGTCCTTGAAAGCCTCCGTCCCCAAGGTGCTGGACCACAACCTTCTTCACGGCTCCACCGGCTCCCCAATGGCCTGAGGGTCTGTTTACAGGGTGCCTTGCCCCTCTGGACTGAACCACTCAGCAACAGGAGGGGGGTTTCTAGCAGATCTACGGTCTCAGGGGGGGGGAGCCATGGAGCTACAACAAGCAGGGTACACTAATATTGTTGAGTCGATCCAGATGCCTGGATGTGTGAGGAGGTTTTGTTTTTAGCTGACGACTAGAGAGCCACATCCACACCGGCACCTCCTCTGAGACCCTCAGCCGTGTCCTCCAGGAGGGTCTCTGCGCTGCACAGCAGGGTTTTTTATTTATAAGCGTAGATGAAAGATATTATGTGAACCTCTTACGGTTGTCGTGGCAGAGCACCTTCTTCCTCGTTGCTAAGCAGTCGGAGAGGAGAAGCCTCTGAAAGCTGCACGTTCTACTTGAATCTCAAGGCGTGCAGGATAACTGTTGATGGTATAAAGATGTGACTCCAGGCTGAGACGAGCCCAGTGGTCAGAGCGACTCCTTCCATCTTGTGCATTGATTTTCTTTATTCGGGTCGACATTTCTGTCCCCAGTGAAAATGTGAATACTTTATCGTCTTAACCTTTTTATAGGAAAAGCAAGCAAATGGGGGGGGGGTATGTTAGGTTTATATTCATGCATGATCTCCACCCTCATGTGCATCGATGTGAAATGTACATACATAAAACACAGCACTTATTAATTAATTACATTTCATTTGAACTTTCTTTTTCCAATCACTTGGTTCTTTTCCAGTGGGACGTATTTATTTCTCCAGCTGTTCTGTAAAGGAGAGTGTCATCGCTGTGGGCCGGTACGCCATGCTTCTAACAACTTTAATTATGATTATTAAAGCATGTGTTCCTACGGGCCGGATACACGCGTGTGAGAGTCATCCTTCAACTCGACGACCTGCAACATGACACTTTACTTTTATTAGCAAATACTAGTAGAAGTTCACACACAGCTCCTCCTTTTCCTCCTCCTCCTCCTCTCTCTCTCTCTCTCTCTCCTGTATTGTTGACCTCAGATAACCTCTTCCCTCCTCCAGTATCTCAAGCTTTATCTCCCTGTCCTTTATTAAAAAGCACACACTTTCTCAGAAGCTTTCTGATTGGACACAACTGACTTTGACCTTGAGGAACGAGGGTTGATGGTGAACAATGCGGCGTGAAGATGGACGTACTCGGTGTGGAGAAGAAGAGCAGCCACGACTCGTCCCAACACGCCGGGATGTATGTCCTCCAGGAATCTGCAGGTGTAGCGTGTCTCCACTCTGGTGGGGGTGGGGGGGGGGGGCTCTACTAGTCGCTGCATGTGTCGAGGAACAGGAACGCCATGTTGTTTTGCGGTCAAAGGTCGCGGCTGCATATTGAGCTTGTAGAGTCACTGAATGTTCTTTAGCTGTCTGAGTGCAGAGTGAACTAACTGAGCTCTGAGCCGCGTGATGTGGCTCAATAGACACGCGCCCCAGTAGTTCAGCAGTAAGGTGTTGAAGTGGTTCAGACGGTCACGTCGATCCGACTCCTAAATACTGTTTTATGAAACACATTTTCTTCTCACCAACTAAAAGAATAAAAGCTCATTGTTGTGTATGTCGTACCTGAAGCAGAACATAAACATAGATAAACTAATCTCACCTTTTAAAAAAAAAAAAAAAATATATATATATATATATATATATATATATATATATATATATATATATATATATATATATATCTTACATCAAGTCCTGCTGGAGGACTATGATGCTTTTAAATGATGACGGGTCATAAATCAGGGGTAAAGACTCTCATCTGCAGGTGAACTGCATTGTGGGTGAAGACGGACTCCAGAGCCTGTGCGTCCTCTGGTGGTGTGTTCAGGGAACAGCAGGTGTGTCCGTACCTCTCATGGTGGAGAAGCTCTGCACAGGCAAGGTGATCCTGCACAGACGGAATAATAAAAAATACTATATTAAGTCCTGAATCAGGATTCTGAAATTGCTTTTAATGTTAATAAATATGTAAATCCCCTGCACTCCTCTCTCTTTAGTATTTATATTAGTTAGACTACATTACCGCTAGACATAAGTACATTGTGACTTTGTTTACACAGTACAGACACATTGCTCGTTGCCTCTCTGCCTGTACTGTACAATAAAGATGAAGTTGAATAAATATATTAAATAGATCTCAATAGATTTGAACGAATGCCTCCTGCTTCTCCAGTCTGCTCGTGTAGAGAGACAGGAGGAGGAAGGTGGAAAAACAGGTGGAAATACTAACTGCTGTAGTTACACTGCCAGGCCGCTAGATGTCGCTGTGGCGCGCTGCCTGGGTGAAACCAGCAGCTTCTTACCCGGTCAGCAAATCCGTTTCCGGCTGTCAGCGCTGTGCCGTTGAACCGGAGTTCATAGTTTCAAAGTGCCATTAATGCAGGTAAGTGCCATAAAAAAATATTATTGTCACTGCGGCGTGTGGAAGTGTTACTCCCTCACAGAGAGCGACATTGACTCTGACCAGCGGAGGAGGAGGAGCGGAGAATTAGGAGCAGAAGAAGAGAGCTCGAGCAGGTCAGCTAGCGAAGCTTAATGGTGCGTCCATTATCGGACAACCCTTGGGTCCAGCGGAATAATCAGCATTTTATTAACTTATTAAGCTGATTTCTTATTTTACTGATAATTTGGCTTGTCTTTGTGTTATTGTTTTTACGTGTGGTCGTATGAAAAGTACATAAATAACTATTTGAATCTCGCTATTCGCGTCCCTCTATTTCTGATTATGTGACGTCACGTTTCTCCTCCTCCTCAGGGTCTGATGATGAAGAGCTCCAAAGAGGCCGTGCAGTCTGCAGCCAAAGAGTTCCTGCAGTTTGTCAACAGAGGGGTGTCTCCCTATCACGGTGACGTTATGATACTTCTTATTCTGTGCAAACGCCACACTGTGAAAATGGTGCATTCAAAGCTGTGGGGTTCTTCAGTATTAATGGCGTTGACTAACATGTTCTCCATCAGTGTTTTATTATCATGCAGATTAATATGTCGCTGCTTTATTAGTTGGTTTATGTGCTCTCGAGGTTTACTGCTCAGTTAGTTACCGAAGGTGGAGGAGACTGATCGTGAGATAAGAAACCGCCTGTGGAGGAAGGCGATGTGTTCGCCCTTTGCCCTCTGACCTCTCGGCCCCCACACATTCCTGTTAAATCAGCAGCTGATCACAAAAGCAGTAAAACGAAAAGTACATGTCACATGTGACTGCAGAGCTTGTTTTTGTTCCTTTGCAGAAAATCTGTTATTTCGAATTTTAAGAATAATTTTTGTATGATCCAAGATTTTTTTATGTGCATTCATTCTGCGTTTAAAGCAAACGTTAATTTTTTTAAACATGTTTTTTAGATTATTTTTGTTACAGTTGATTGACTTTATTTGTGAAGAACTGCTCATGCAGTGCAGTTCAAAGTGCGTTATGGACTGCAGACTAATGCACCAGATTAAACACAGAGACATGAAGCACAGAAGAGCGTTTCGTCAAAGACTTCCAGTCCAGTTACTGTTGAAAGTCCTGAACGATGGAAACGAGATGAAATGGATTCAATCTGGTGGATCTACTTCAACCACAAACCCGTCGCGCTCTCATAACCCGATGAACGCGGCTGACGGACTCTTGTCTCTTCTTTCCGTCCCCCTAGTGGTTGAAGAATGCAAGCGGCGTCTGCTGCAGGCGGGCTTCATCGAGCTGAAGGAGGCGGAGCAGTGGGACATCAAGCCATCTAGCAAGGTGCCAGATTTAAATATACAGACGTATTCACTCTGTTTCCATGAGCTATATCACTGATGTTTGCACATCTTGATCGTTTAATAATCCATATTCACGCCCGTCCTCTCTCCAGTACTTTGTCACCAGGAACTTCTCCAGCCTCATCGCCTTCGCTGTGGGCGGACGCTTCCTGCCGGGAAACGGCTTCTCCATGATCGGCGCCCACACAGACAGCCCCTGCCTCAGGGTGAGAGCCCGCCCACTTCCACCTGTCAATCACTCCCGCTTTGTGAAGTCCTTTTAGACGTGAGAGAGGAGACGCGTCTTCCTGACGAGCTCCTGTCGCATGTCGCTGAAGAGCCTCGCCGCGAGGCCCGAGTTCAACGCGTTTGCAGGTAAACCCGCCGCGCGTCATCAGAGTCTGACGCCGTCCATCTTCAGGTGAAGCCGCGGTCCAAGAGGACGAAGCAGGGCTGCCTGCAGGTGGCGGTGGAGTGCTACGGAGGCGGCATCTGGAACACCTGGTTCGACCGCGACCTGACCGTCGCCGGCCGCGTGATGGTCAAGGTACCGGAATCATGACTCGTCACCGTAGAATCCAAACGTTATAAGTCCTGGAGCTCTTTGGAGTTTCTTTCTGCTCTCCTGGTATCAAACGGGGAGGAGACGCCATGTCTGTGGTCTTTCTGGATGTTTCTCACGAGGCGCGGCGTCCTCCTGCAGAGCGACGGCCGGCTGGTCCACCGGCTGTTCCACGTGTCCAGGCCGCTGCTCCGGATCCCTCACCTGGCCATCCACCTGCAGAGGGACATGAACGACTCCTTCGGGCCCAACAAGGAGAACCACCTGTCAGTCCCAGAGCCTTCCGTTGCCTTCCGTTGCCCTGACTTCGCTCTGCTAGGTTATATGTGCCAACATGTTTGTCTTTTTTCCAGCGTGCCGATCATCGCCACCGCCGTCCAGGAGGAGCTGGAGACGGGCTGCGCGTCCTCCGGGGACGCCACCTGTGCTGTCACCACGGTAACCCCTCGTATTCCTCACGCTTCATTCTTCTCCTGAGCTGTATGACGGAGTGCTGTCCCTCTGCAGGCGGAGAAACACCACCCGGTGCTGGTGAAGCTTCTGTGCTCCGAGCTGGGCGTGGAGCCCGACGCCCTGCTGGACTTTGAGCTCTGTCTGGCCGACACGCAGCCCGCGGTGAGACCTCAGATATGTATAGAACATCAAAACACAGAGAAACATGTTTGTTTCATGAAAGTAATACATGTCAAATAATTCTCACTTTTATTGTTGAAGGAACTTCTCGTGTTTTTTGTGAAAAAGTAAAATTACACTTTGCTTAATGAAGCGATGATGTCATCATGACATGAGCGTTACAGTAGCCGCTCTGCGTTTGCCTCGTGGTCATGAAGCAGAATGTTGAGTTCAGGTGAAAACGAGACTTTGTTTTCACGCTGAGCTCTCGTCTCGTCTTTCTCCTCTGGGCAGACGCTGGGAGGCGTGTACGAAGAGTTCATCTACTCTCCTCGTCTGGACAACCTCCACAGCTGCTACTGCGCCCTGCAGGTCAGACGCCATCTTCCTCCACCTTCCTCCACCTTCCTCCTTCGTTTCTGTCGTGTTTCCGTCGCGCGTCTCGTTCACCAAACATGACTCCGTCCTTCTCCTTCAGGCGCTGGTGGAGTCGTGCTCGGGCGACTCTCTGGCTAAAGATCCCAATGTCCGCATGATCACACTGTACGACAACGAAGAGGTGAGTGTGGTCTGTTGTTGTTGTTGTTTACACACACAAACACACAACACGCAAACAGTGTGTGGGAAATGGAGAGAATACACACCTGTATTCAGGAGTGTTGTTTCTGAAGATGGATGAGTAAAAACACACATCCACCCTGAGCTTCTGTGTGTGTGTCTGTGTGTCTGTGTGTCTGTGTGTCTGTGTGTCTGTGTGTGTGTGTCCTGCAGGTGGGGTCAGAGAGCGCTCAGGGTGCTCAGTCCAACCTGACGGAGCTCATCCTCAGCCGCCTCTCCGCCTCCGCCTCCAACCTCACCGCCTTCCAGCAGGCGGCGCCGCTCTCCTTCATGATCAGCGCCGACATGGCGCACGCCGTGCACCCCAACTACCAGTCAGTGTCCACACACACACACACACACACACACACAGTCTCACACACACGATGTAAAAATTAGTCTCCTCACAATCTAATCATACATTTATATTTCTTAAAAATAAATGTGTCCAATGAATAAATAATAAAGAAGTAATACTGTAATAGTTTAAACGGATATTAAGAAGATTGTATGTTATGTTGTTTTATTCTTTAATTTTTTTAAATGTTGTTCTCAGGGAGAAGCACGAGGAGAACCATCGTCCTGCTTTCCACAAGGTGAAGAGTGGATTTATTTTACTCGTCATTAAAATTAATATTCTGATTAATATGATATTAATATATATATATATTTTTTTTTTATCTATATGGATTTAAATATATATATATATATATATATATATCTTATAATAATAAAATTATATATATATGTTTTTAATTATTTGTATAATATATATTTTTATTATTCAAATATAATAGTGTGTGTGTGTATATATATATATATATATATAAATAAATAAATAAGACCTTCACGTCTGCTTTTCAGGGCCCGGTGATCAAGTTCAACAGCAACCAGCGCTACGCCACGACGGCCGTCACCGCCTCCGTGGTCAGAGAGGTCGCCGGGCGCGTCGGCGTGCCGCTGCAGGTACGGTGATGCACATGGGCGCCTAGCAACAAGCTGGACGGCTCGGGGACGACACGGAGACCGAGAGGGAATAATTCATGAGGGAAATAAATGTGGGGAAAAACCAGAAGCATTATTTGTCTTTATCGGTATTTATGAGACCAGGTTCTATAATAACAATACTGGAAAAGCTTTAGGGGTTTGAAATACTAACCATAATTAACATGAACTCAGAGAGCATAAAAATGAACGTCTTTGGTCGTGAGTGTGACCTTTGACCTTTCCTCCCGCAGGACGTGATGGTGCGTAACGACACCGCCTGTGGGACCACCATCGGGCCCATCCTCGCCGCCCGCCTCGGCGTCCCCGTGGTGGACATCGGAGCGCCGCAGCTCTCCATGCACTCCATCCGAGAGATGTGCTGCACCTCCAGCGTCCTGCAGAGCACCACCCTCTTCAAGGTAGCCCCGCCCCCTCCGCCTGTCCAGTAGAACGAGACCGAAAAACCAAACAGAAAGGAAGTGACACAACAATAACACGCCGGTTAATGTGGGAGCTTTCTTTCATCTCCTGCACATATTAGCCACGCGCTCTTTTGATTTGACGTAGTGTTTCTAAACCACTTCCTGTCTGCTTCCTGTCTGCAGGGTTTCTTCGAGTTGTTCCCCACCGTGAGGAGCCTGCTGGTTGTTGACTAGAGCCGGACGAACCACAGCCGACGGATGTCGTGTTCAACATGGGACGTAAAGAATGTCGACGTCTTACTTCTGTAAAGATCGACACACGTTCGTGTTGAAGATGCTTTTATGACTCATAAATGTACGATGTTTTCCTAAAAACTGAAATCGTTTAGAAAAAAAATAAAACACTGGATGTTTTTTTCATCATCTCCTCTTTCTGTCAGAGTTCTCCTCTTTGATTGGTTAAGAATCAGGAAGGTTTCATCCTGCAGGAGCAGCTGTGATTTATTTATTTAATAAAATCCCGTCGAGGATCCAGATGTGCTGTCTGCCGAGTGTCTGGAGGCGTTAGGAAGCAGGAGGTGAGCCACGTCACCAAGCAGGAGACGGGACTCCTCCACACTGCAAGAAGTGACGGTTTCCACACAGTCCTGTGGCCGCAATGAGCTTCTCACCTTGTTTATCAGGTGATTCTATCAGAGTAAAATATATATATTTATTTATATACAAATATATTTATTTATATATATATATATTAAATATTTATATATAAATATTGTTTTATTCTTTCTTTTATATATATATATATATATATATATAAAATATGTATTTATATTTATTTATAAATATATATATATATTTATTTTCTTTTATATAGATATTTTTGTATACGTATTTATATATATATATATTTCACCATGATTAGTCCTGATATTTCCTAGAAGCAAATGTCCTCAAATCAGCAAATGTTACGTCAGTGTTCAGTAAATATTATATTTTTATCAAATGCAACAAGAGTGATCATAATATTTCATAATGCCAAAAACACCTGCAGCAAACAAAGGTCTGAATGAAATATCTGAGTTTGATATTATGATTTTATACTTGATGAATCAATGATAGAAGTGAACAGATTGTTTATCGGCTTAATATAAAAACTGGAGGGAAAAGAAAAAAGAGACCAAAAAAATAACTTTATTTTGTATTAAAGATGAAAAATACAAGAAAAATCTATACAATATAGAGAAAGTGCTCCACCAATCAGCACATGAAACCTATATGAACTTTATATAATAATATTTGAGCTCTAATCTGCAGACATCACTTCTTCCCCCCATGACACTATTCTACTGTTATCATTTATTTTTAATGGCTTAGCTCTGAATATTTCTTGCAGTGTGGAGCCTTCTGCGTTCCTGATTTTCCAACCAATCGGTCGCACTCACACACACACACACACACACTCTCCATCCCTCCCAAGCAGCAGCAGCTTCTCCTCCGCGATGGAGAGCTGGTAGAAGAGCAGCAGCAGCAGCAGCAGCTCTTCCTCCTCTTCCTCCTCTTCCTCCTCTTCCTCTTCTCCCTCCTCCCCGGTGGATGTTGGTGTACCATGAGGTCTCCGCGGCTCCTCGCAGCTCTCTGCCTCCTCCTCCTCGCCGCCTCCTGCCGGCTGGGCGCCGCCGCCCGACACGGTAAGACGCCCCCGATGGAGACGCACTTCGCTCTGAGCGAGGCGCGAGCTCACGAGTCCCCGCCGCGTTACTATAGTAACACTTCTATGAGCGTGGAACACTTCCTGTTACAGGTGTGCTTTCCTCCAGCACACACACACACACACACACAGGTACAGCGCTGCACTTTGATTTGAGTTGCTCCGTATGGCCTTAACATAGAGGAAGAACTTTTCCAGCCATGTTATGATCATGTTCTATGATATAAAGTCCTCTATGTGCTGCAGAGGTCATTACAGTGTTACTTTATGCAGCCTCCGCGTACTATGATGATCATTACAGCAGGCCAACTATAACGAAAATAACAATAAGATACAATAAACGCTCTTTGTGTTACATCCAGGTATAAATATGAAAGGAAACAAACACCATCGAGTGTCTTGAGATAACGATCTGAAGTCGTGGTTTCAGTAAATATTAATTATGAGCCGAGGAGCTGAACACGTCGTGTTGAAGCTAGAATCCATAACAGTCTGGAGCAGATAGAAACTGCTCCATCAAACCCACCGCCCTCCGTGCTCCACCCATCACCTCCAGCTATAAACCTGAGGGTGGAGATATCGTTACGCCGGTGAGTCACGATAGCCGTTTAATATCCGGAGAGGAACCCTTCAGCAAACAGCAGCTTCATACTCCTGATGTCCTGAGCCTCGGTGCAGTGTGCGGGGCGAGGGGCTCGTCCTGCTGCTCATGATGAACATGAAACGCACTCAGAACTCAAACTGTGTTATTAAAGCCGTAAACTGTCGTCACGTCGGGAGCTTCGGCTGAAAAGAGATTTGTGGTTCCAGATGATGAGAGAACACGGAGTGAGACATGAACCCTGCAGGGCGCCGTGACTCATCGCTGACCTCTCGGCGCCGTGGACAGCGCCCGGCGCTAACGCCTCTTTACTCATCAGAAATACATCAAAGACGCTATTCAAGAACTCAATATTAGAATCCAAGCTGCTGGCTGTAATCTTCAAGCTCTTCAGCCTAATTTGATATTTTTTCGTGGCTTCTAATCGCAGTTTATCTTAAATATAATATCAATAAGTTGAGTTAATATATATTAGCTTCATCAATGATGGCAGGCAATGTAAAACACAACCTCACGAGCTCTTTGCACAAAGTAAAGATCATGTTGTGATGAAGATGCTTGTTTGTACCGTCAGATATTTGGGGTGAAACACCGATGATTATGTTCCTGTGTTGGTGGTCTTCAGACTGTCGGGCCTGGTAGCATCGCCTGAATCAGCTGTTCATCCAACGAGAGGAATGTTGCGTGAGCCGGATCTATTTACAGCTGCGCAGAGCGATGTGGGAACGAGAGATGAGTCTTTAAAAGACAGTCTTTATTCACCTTTAAGACAGTCTTTATTCACCTTTAAGACAGTCTTTATTCACCTTTAATACAGTGTTTATTCACCTTTAATACAGTGTTTATTCACCTTTAATACAGTGTTTATTCACCTTTAATACAGTGTTTATTCACCTTTAATACAGTGTTTATTCACCTTTAATACAGTGTTTATTCACCTTTAATACAGTGTTTATTCACCTTTAATACAGTGTTTATTCACCTTTAATACAGTGTTTATTCACCTTTAAGACAGTCTTTATTCACCTTTAAGACAGTCTTTATTCACCTTTAATACAGTGTTTATTCACCTTTAATACAGTGTTTATTCACCTTTAAGACAGTCTTTATTCACCTTTAAGACAGTGTTTATTCACCTTTAATACAGTGTTTATTCACCTTTAAGACAGTCTTTATTCACCTTTAATACAGTGTTTATTCACCTTTAATACAGTGTTTATTCACCTTTAAGACAGTCTTTATTCACCTTTAATACAGTGTTTATTCACCTTTAATACAGTGTTTATTCACCTTTAATACAGTGTTTATTCACCTTTAAGACAGTCTTTATTCACCTTTAAGACAGTCTTTATTCACCTTTAATACAGTGTTTATTCACCTTTAATACAGTGTTTATTCACCTTTAAGACAGTGTTTATTCACCTTTAATACAGTGTTTATTCACCTTTAAGACAGTCTTTATTCACCTTTAATACAGTGTTTATTCACCTTTAAGACAGTGTTTATTCACCTTTAATACAGTGTTTATTCACCTTTAATACAGTGTTTCCCCTGGAGGAACGTAGTCCTGTGGATCCTGATGGAGTCAGAGTGGTGTGAGTGTGGAGGAAGTCTGGAAGTCCAGTGAGCTGCAGGCTGATGGAAGCTGACGGAGCACACGCCAGTAGCACCATTATGAAAATGATACTGGATGCAATCTGCCCATTAATGGATAGTAAAAGAGGCAGAGAGACGACGATGATGATGATGATGATGATGATGATGATGATGATGATGATGAGTCATCTTCTGACCCTAAAGCACACATCGGGGCAGGTGTTCACGCCTCTTCCTCTCCCCGTGAGTCATCCTGAGAGGAGGAGAACTCTGGTTTGCTGGTTCCATGTCGGAAGTGTTTTGCTCGGTAAATAAACATAAAGCTGTTGTTGTTGTTGTTGTTGTTGATTCAACGAATCAGAGTTCAAACACGGACGGAGCCACGCCTCCCAGAGGACTGGAAACAAGATGAAGCTGGTGCTGACGTCCTCTGTCTCTCTCTCCCTCTCCCTCTCCCTCTCTCTCTCTCCCTCTCTCCCTCTCCCTCTCCCTCTCTCTCTCTCTCTCCCTCTCTCTCTCCTCTCTCTCTCTCTCTCCCTCTCCTCTCTCTCTCTCTCTCTCTCTCTCTCTCTCTCTCTCTCTCTCAGGGTTGAGTCATTTTCACGTTTCTGTTTTGAACTCCTCTGACGCTGAATGGGAGCTGAACGCGTTACGCTGAGTCTGTTTCTATGACGATTAAAAGCCTTTCAGCGCTCGCAAATCAATAAATCAACAAACATCTCACTCAAAAACAAGATGTCTGCCGCAGCACGAGGAGGTTTCCTCTGGTTTACGACACAAGGTCCTCATCTACTCAAGTGCAACAGATATGCTACATACATACTGTATATATATATATATATATATATATATATATATATATATATATATATATATATATATATGTGCACTTTTTTGCAAATAATCCTAAACTCTTATCTACAATGATAAATATATTTAATAATTTGCCAACATTTGAACACAACAGCTCTTTGTACTGAAGGATCTGAGAACTGGACTAAACTATCCGGTATTTATTTATTTAATTTCTGGCAGCAGCTTCCTTATTAGACACTCAATTACAGCCAATGTCTCCTGAGTAGTGTGTGGGGCTGTGTGTTAGCGGGGTGACAGTGACGGACGGCTTTAACCAGACGGGGGACACTGGAGGGGGGGGGGGGGGGGGGGGGGGATAGATGGTGAGGATGGATGAACTCATGGAGATCCCTCTGATAGCTGCAGCGTGTTGTCGTCGTGCCGACGAGGCTCTGCCTGACGAACACCTGTCACTCATACCTGAGCCTCCACACCTCCACCGCTGGGAGGTGACACTTTAACAGTTGGAGATGTTTTACACTAAAACACCAGAAATATTTTTATATATTTATATTCTATCAATATTTCTTTTGGGAAAAGGTTGAAATATTCTCACAGCACTGGCAGGTTGGTGTGTGTGTGTGTGTATGTATATCTGTGCGCGTGTGTGTGGGGGTGTTTGGTGTGTGTGTGTGTGTGTGTTCTGCAGGAGACGTGAATGAAGAACATAAATCCTTCAGTCAAACAGAAGGCTTCACAGCTGCTGCTGTTAACAGCCTCACCACTGATTATAACCTGCAGAAGGTCAACTGTCACACACATACACACACACACACTGTAACACCCTCACACACACACATACGCACATGAGTGGCGCCCCGTGTAGCCGCTCGCTGTGTTTGGGGCTCCTCTGACTTGTTAGTGTCCTCTCTGTGTCTGCAGGTTGCTTGTTTGAGAAGAAGCTGTGCCCCACAGACCAGCGGTGCAGCGATGGTGAGTTTCATCCTACATGTTAAGCTCCATTCTGATTGGCTCGCGGGCGCTCATGACTTTGATCCTTCACCATATCTTAAATAACCCTCAAAGATACAGGAAGTGAAGAGAGTCAACTGCGTGACTCTTTAACATAATAATATAAACCACGCGTCTTTTCTCACGTTCATGAGGCCAAATTAAAACGGCCCAGATATCATCCTCCGGGAGGCTCACGCAGACACTTCCCCCTGTGGGAAGCTCATGTTCACGGTACCCTGAAGGCAGCGTGACAAGTTGATTAAAACAACCACTGTGAGCAATCCCAGCATGCAACAGTCTCATCTTCAGGGAGCTGGGACATGTGTTCTCTCCATCGAGCCGCCTGCTGGGTCCCTCAGTGGATCGCCTGCCTCCTCCCGCCTGTTCCCACGCGGTCAGGATGTCATTACGAGAGCGAGAGCGTGCACGTGCAAGAGCGTGCACGTGCGTGAGCGTGCACGTGCGTGCATGTGCATGAGCGTGCACGTGCGTGAGCGTACACGTGCGTGAGCGTGCACGTGCACGTGCGTGTCTCGGCCTTCAGAGGCAGCTACATTATTGATGCCGGCATGTTTCCGCGTCGGCCTCGTCGGCTTCACTCAGCTGTGCATGTGGTGAAAGGAAAGAATGAGAGAGAGGGAGAGGAGAGAGAGAGGAGAGAGAGAGTGAGAGAGAGGAAGAGGAGATAGAGAGAGGAAGAGGAGATAGAGAGAGGAAGAGGAGAGAGAGAGCAACAGGTTGCACGTCAGACTGAAACCTCTGGTTTTAAATAAAGTAGATTTCATTACTAACACCTTTCGCGTCCTTGAACATCTGTAATCTTGAATATTTGAGTATAAATCTATTTATTCCAGACTGCAGTACAAAAACAACTAAATGTATGTCCTGAAACATCTGCAACCTGCATTAAAATATTAAATACCACATTAGTGATCTCTCATGTATCTGATCTGAGTGAACCCCTCTTGAGTTAAAGAAACTCTTATAGCAGCAGCTTGAATACTAAATACTCCTGGAGTCTGTGTTGTATGAGGAGTGTGTGTGTGTGTGTGTGTGTGTGCGTGTATGCGTGTGTGTGTGTGTGTGTGTGCCTCTGAGACTCGTCACAGCGACAACAGAGGTGGAGTCGAGGAGACAGAAGGGAGAAGGAGAGCGAGAGTGCAACGTAAACAAGGTCTCCCTCCGTCAGCGGCCTCGGCCAATCGCAGCTCGCCCCGGCCGTCTCTATGACAACAGTGACATCACTTGCCTGACGACCGTGTGTCTCCCGCGCGCGCGTGTGTGTGTGTGTGTGTGTGTGTGTGTTTTTGATGGGAGATAAAGAGAGACAGGGGTGATGACTCACCACAGCCCGCCCACACATACACACACACACACACAAACACACACTCAAACACACACACTCACACACGGTGCTTCACCATGTGTGAAGAGTGTAGTGCATGTATTTGTGTACACATGCACTTTAAATATACTCTGTGTTTCTGTCACTATAGTGTGTGTGTGTGCGTGCATGCTTGTCTATGTGGTTTGTGTACCTAAGTGTGTACTTAGGGCCATATGTGTGTATACGTTGTGTTTTCCTGTGTCCTGCTGCTTTGGTTTCTCTCCTGATGGTGATGGGACCCGTTTATATAAATAATAAATCATAACTGATGTAATGTGAAGACGACGAAGAGGAGAGAAACAATGTCGAGCCGGGCGTGATGTGGAGAGCATCCTCCTCTTGGTGCTGGCTGAGGTCAGAGGTCACGGTGAGGCTGCTCTCTTCCTGCAGACGGCTTGTTCGGCCTGTGCCAGGCGCCCCACCAGCCGCCGCTCCGGTACCGGGTGTCGGCGCCCGTGCTGCGCCAGCTGCAGGAGCTCCTCCGGGAGCTGATGGCGCAGGGTGAGTCTCGCCGCGGCGCCGCTCGAGGCCCCGGGGCGGCGGCCTGACGCCCGTGTGTCCGTGTGCAGGTCTGACCTGGAGGGACGGCGCCACGCAGGCCATCGTCGGCCGCCAGTTGAGCCGGGTCCCCGCCGCCGGCCCCAGATACGACGAGGAGCCGTAAGAAAACCCCCAGCATGCACCGGGACACCACGCACCTCTGACGTGAATTAAAAGTGGCCGTCCGCAGGATGTCCAGAGCGCTGGCCGCCGGGCAGCGGGGGGGCCAGGGGCCCGAGGACCCGGCCGACCCCGGCATGACGCAGCAGTACCTGGACTACCTGGTCCTGGAGCCGCGCCGCGCCGCGGGCCGCATGGAGCAGGACGCCTCCCGGCAGCTGGGCGGGAACGCTGCCTCCAGGGAGGGGCAGAGCAGGGTGGGAATGACTGACTCAGTATCTCTCCTGATATATATATATATACATATATACATGTATACATGTATGTACACGTATACCTCCATGTCCCTGTGATGTGCTGCAGTACGCCGACCAGGAGCAGGAGGAGCGCTCCCTCAACTCTCTGGACGCTCCGGGCTTCCCGCTCCTCGCCGCCCCCCCTCGGCCCCGGGGAGACCCTCTGGAACGAGACCAGCAGCTTCTCCAGGACCTGGTGTCCTTTTACCTCACCTCCCCCTTCTCCCCCTCCTCCCCCTCCTCCTCCTCCTCCTCCTCCTCCTCCTCCTCCTCCTCCTCCTCCTCCTCCTCCTCCTCCTCCTCCTCCCCTGTTCAGTCCCTCTCCCGCCACAGGGGGG
The DNA here is from genome assembly GCA_036178185.1 of Liparis tanakae. NCBI lineage: Eukaryota > Metazoa > Chordata > Actinopteri > Perciformes > Liparidae > Liparis > Liparis tanakae. The sequence continues at coordinate 714,863 of CM070103.1, forward strand.
CGGTAGCAGCAGCTGCAGGATTCCCCTCTTCGCTGACCTCCTCTTCATCCTCTTCCTCCTTCTTCCCTGAGCTTGACTTCCCGCTGGACTACAGCGAGGACTACGTTTCCCAGGTGGCTCAGATCAGCAAGCAGCAGCAGGAGGAGGAGAAGGAGCAGGAGGAGAGGGAGCAGGAGGAGCAGGAGGATTACAACGCCGTGTCCGGACTGGATGGTGAGGGAGAAAATAAAGAAATACAAAAAGTACATTATTATATTTAAATAAGTGTGAGATCAACTAAATACATTAACTGTACGTTTTACACCGTTGAGGTACTTTAGTACTATAGACACACTGAGCTCTTCACTCCACCTTGACTGTCGGTCTGACCTCATGCGCGTGGCGCCCTGCAGAGCGCTCTGTGCGCCGACTGGCTCAGCTGCTGCGTCGCCACGGCCTCCAGCTGGACGCCCTGACCCCGGAGCAGAGGGACGACCTGCCGGCCGCTCTGCGGCAGCTGGACGGCTCCTCCACGCGGGTCAAAGGTCGGTCTGCAGGACCGGCGCCTGAACCGGCCGCCTGAGGCTCGTGGATTATCATCTCGGTCGCGATTGTTTATCTTGCATGTTTTCTCTTTCCTGTTCAGATCCGTACGACAACAATGCCGCCACAAGGAAGAAGGTGAACATCTATTTACTGTCAAATATATATTATATTTAAAGTACTTAACTTCCCATTCCTATGGCTTCTTTAATAGATGTCTTTATTCATCGTATCCATCAGGTCACGGAGGGTTCAATGGTGTTCAAGATGGCCGCCCCCGAGGCTCCGCCCACCACCATCAAGCCCCCCGAACCAGAAGGCCCGCCCCCCCCTGCGGCCGCCGACCGCGACAAACCGAAGCCCTCCTCCAATCAGAGGTACAGCTCCTCCTCCAATCAGAGGTACAGCTCCTTCTCCTCCAATCAGAGGTACAGCTCCTCCTCCAATCAGAGGTACAGCTCCTCCTCCAATCAGAATTTAAACTACCATTTATTTCAGTTCAATTAAAAATTAAAACAGTTCTTTCAAAAACTAATCTGAATATCAAAAAACTAAATACACAACAAAAGTCCTGGAGTACTGAGCGTAACCGTCTCTGTTCTGCAGCGCCGCCGGACCCTCGATGACCTTCAGGGTCCGACCGAACACCAAGAACCCGACGGCTGCAGGCGGGGGGGCACCGGCCGGTATGCAGCTCAGAACACCACCCACACTGCTACACCACCCACATTGCTACACCACCCACGTTGCTACACCACCCACACTGCTACACCACCCACACTCCACCACGAGTCCCCCGTCACGCCCCGTGTGTTGTGTTGCAGAGAACAACGTCCCGGAGCCTGAGACGGGCCTGAGGGTTCTGCAGAGCGGCGGTGGAGAGGTGGGTTCGATGCCCGCCGTGTTGTCAGAGAAGAAGAAGAAGAAGAAGAAGAAGAAGAAGAAGAAGAAGAAGAAGAAGAAGAAGAGGAGGCTTTTATATTAAACTACATGACCAGTTGTCACGGGAGGAAGAGAGGAGGATACGTTGATCTTTTACTTAAGTGTAGAAATCATAAAAGTCCTGCATCCAAAAGTATTATCTTTAAAGTTAAAAAACTCTGCAAAATAATATATAGTATAATTAGAGATGGTTTCATGTATTCATCACTATCAAGGTGATAACTCTATTTAATTTATAAATATTATTATTGATTATATTTTTTATTTGATATAAATACATTCAATGTCAAATACTTCCTTCCATGACATGTAAATACTCACGTATTAAACTACTAGGTTGTACTTAAATGTACTTTATTACTTTCCATGAAAACTTAATATAAACAGATCTGGAAGTGAATTATGTATTTAAATATTTAAAAAAGCTTTTACATTGAAAGGCCTTCCTGGAAGTCCCGCTTGCGTGACTTCCGACCGAGTTGATTCTCTTGATTGGTTGCACGTGCAGCTGCTCTGCGTCGGTGAGTGAACACGTTAATTAAACAGGTTATTATTGATAATTCAGAGTTAATTTATGTATCTGTTGAGTCGGAAGTCACATTCAAGATCTTTTATTCTCGTTGATGACAAAAAAAGTCAAATATTCTGATAAACGTGACTTAATAATCAGTTTAAAGTTATATTTATCTACTCAAAGTTATCGTGTTGCTTCACTATCGAGATCTACTTTAATTTAATGGGACTTTAATAGAGTTTTAATTTATTATCCGAGCACAAAATCATGAATGATATGTCACATGATAATATTACATATTTTAATGATTTATTTCCTGTTTCGTGTGATTTTATTTGTCTTTGTAGTTCCATAAAAGAGAAACGTGATTAAATCTCATGTAAACTTCTAATAACTAGAGCGTGTCCTCTTTCTATCAAGGAAGAGACACCTCCTCCTCCTCCTCCTCCTCCTCCTCCTCTTCACTCTTCTTTGACCCAACTCCAGCTCCTCATGTCTGTTCTTCCATTTCTTTTTGTTGTTCTTCTTCTTATCATCCTTCTTCTTCTTCTTGTTCGCTGCACTTTGACCCGACAAGAGCTCATGGCTCCCCGATTACGGATTATCATTTATTTCTGTCTTCCCCTCCCCTTCATCCTCCTCATCCACCTCCTCCTCCTCTTCAATTTCATTTGACCCAACTCACGTCTCCCCTTCCCTCCTCCTCTTCTTCACTCTTCTTTGACTCTACTTGAGCTCCTCATTTCTCCCTTTATTACTGACTGTGGTTCCCCTCCTCCTCCTCCTTCTCCTCCTCCTCCTCCTCCTCCTCCAGTGGACCGATGGGGAGGCGCTGCCTCTGGCCACGCGGCTCCAGCCCAGAAGCTCCCGCTGGCTGTTCGCCGCCCTGGTGGCCGCGGCCTGCGTGGGCAGCGTGCTGGCGGGCGCCATGACCGTGGCCTGCCTGCGCCGCCACGCCCACCGGCTGGCGAAGAGGAAGCTGGGCCTCGGCGCCGAGGGCGGCAGCTTCACCCACCAGGAGTACCAGGTGAGGAGAACCCCCACTCGCATGAGCCCACCTCCCCACACGCCTGACGCCTGCCCCCCCTCCCAGGACCTGTGCCGGCAGCACATGGCCTCCAAGGGCGCCTTCGGGCGGCTGGAGGCCGCCGCCCTCGGCGCCGTGGGAGGAGTCGGAGCAGCAGGAGGAGGAGGAGGAGGTGCAGGAGCAGCGATAGGCGGAGGAGGTGCCGACTCCAGGGTCAGCAGCGTGTCGTCCCAGTTCAGCGACGGAGCCCAGCCCAGTCCGAGCTCCCACAGCAGCACGCCGTCCTGGTGCGAGGAGCCGGCGCAGGCCAACATGGACATCTCCACGGGTCACATGATACTGGTGAGCACCTCCTGGTCACATGATGCTGGTGAGCACCTCCTGGTCACATGATACTGGTGAGCACCTCCTGGTCACATGATACTGGTGAGCACCTCCTGGTCACATGATGCTGGTGAGCACCTCCTGGTCACATGACGCTGGCGTCCCTCAGGCCTACATGGAGGACCACCTGAGGAACAAGGACCGTCTGATGAAGGAGTGGGAGGCGCTGTGCTCCTACCAGGCCGAGCCCAGCGCCGTGTCTCAGAGCGACGCCAACGCCAAGAAGAACCGCTGCCCCGCCGCCGTGCCCTGTGAGTGACGGGCGCCACGCGGGACGTGAGCCGGGGGACGAAACGACGGCGAGGGTTTCAATGTGTGTCCAACTGTCGTCCTCCAGACGACCACTCCAGGGTGAAGCTGAAGGCCGAGGTCAACGCGTCTCGCTCCGACTACATCAACGCCAGCACCATCGTGAGCATGTTGTGACGCACGCGGACGCCGCTTCTTAAAGGCACGGCTCACTTTGCCGCTCCCGGCTGACCTTTGACCTCTCTTCAGATTGAGCACGACCCCCGGATGCCGGCCTACATCGCCACCCAGGGCCCGCTGTCCCACACCATCTCCGACTTCTGGCAGGTCGGTGAACCCCTTTAAGTTGTCCCTCCGGTCAGGAGGTCGCGGGTTCGAGTCCGGGCCTCTGCTGATCGTGTGACTCGCCGCCAGATGGTGTGGGAGAACGGCTGCACGGTGATCGTGATGATGACGGCGCTGGTGGAGGACGGGGAGAAGCAGTGCGCCCGCTACTGGCCGGACGAGGGCTCGTCCCTCTACCACATCTACGAGGTGAACCTGGTGTCGGAGCACATCTGGTGCAACGACTTCCTGGTGCGCAGCTTCTACCTGAAGAACGTGCAGACGCAGGAGACGCGCACGCTCACGCAGTTCCACTTCCTCAGCTGGCCGGCGCAGGGCATCCCCACCGCCACCCGCCCGCTGCTGGACTTCCGCAGGTAGAGGCTCCCGACGCGTCGGTGTCAGGTCACCCCCGGTCACCTTAAGTCACGGAAGCTGCTGCTGCAGGGGCGGCGGTTCGATCCTTTCCATTCCTCCCTCCTCCCTCCCTCTTCCCTGTCCTCCTCCTCCTCCTCCTCCTCCCTGATGGAGGAACCCTGGGTTCTACCCTCATATCTGTCGGTGTCGTTCTTGTGGTCTGCAGCTCGTGGTCTGGGTCCAGTTGCATAGTCACAAAAATGATCATGGACTGATGTGGCTGCAGCAGGTGTCCAAATCAATCATCTCGTCTAACTGTCATTTAGTACTTAAAGTTTTATGTCCTTAAAATATTAAAAAGATGTTTTTTACTGTAAAATTTTTAGGACTTCATTTAAGACAGAAACGTGACTTCTGCTAAAGTTCCGTTATTGAGTTATTTAATCTGTATTTGTATATATGAACAGACATTAGGGTATTGGCTATATTTGATATAAGTTACACTCTGGGTAGATCGCTCACCATCTGTCTCTGGAATATTTCATGTGTACTAAATGTTTTGTCTTTCATAAACAGGAAGGTGAATAAGTGCTACAGAGGACGGTCCTGCCCCATCATCGTGCACTGCAGGTACAGCTCGACTCAGAACACACACACACACACACGTCCACCTGCGTTGTAGTACCACTTGTGTCCACGTGGTAGCAGCGACACCTCATCACCGAAGAGGACATGGATCTCTCCTTTCTTTGTGCTCTGTTTCCATAGCAACGGCACAGGTCGGACCGGAACCTACATCCTGATCGACATGGTCCTGAACCGCATGGCCAAAGGTGACATCTCACACACACACACACACACACAGCGTGCGTCTGTCTGTGGTACACACACTGTGTGACACTAACAACACACGTTTTACTTAAAGACGTGACTCTGTCTGCGCTCTGCAGGTGTGAAAGAGATCGACATCGCTGCGACGCTGGAGCACGTCCGAGACCAGAGGCCCGGGATGGTCTGCACCAAGGTCAGGCCCTCACGACCCCGTGACCTCCATGACCCCGCCCTGGTGAAACGTTTCCTGCATGATGTGTTGTTGTTGTTTCCAGGACCAGTTTGAGTTTGCCTTGACGGCCGTCGCCGAGGAGGTCAACGCCATCCTCAAAGCGCTGCCCCAGTGAGACCCGCTGACCCCCCCGCTGACCCTCGACCCTGAAGAAGCTCGGCTCGTTAAAAGGATTTATTTGGGCGTTTTGTGGGACAGATGATGCATTCAGGGACGCTAAGAAGTAATTGACATAATTGATTTTAACAACTCTAGAGTTCAGGTTTATATCTTGTCTCAACTTTACCAGCTGACCTCGAGGCCGTCATGCAGTCCCTGACTGCATCACCTGAGCCTCTCAGCATCTAGACCGCCGCGCGGCCGAAGCGTGTTTACAGTCTTTCCTGTTCGTGGGAACTGCTCGTCTGTACCTTCCTCTCCTCGTGACGGACACCGACTCTCCGTGTGCCGTCCCCAGCCTGTCAGATGTGTTGTTGTTTACCTCATGCAAAGTCAGAAAAAAAAAAAAAATATATATGCTATTTTGTATTTGTGAGATTATTAAATATTTTCGTGTGTAAGCGCTGCAATCACTGGTGGGACTGACTTCCTGTAAAGATAAAGCACCACACTGACCTTTATGTACATACACTCTTACTGCCATTAGATGACTGGCTCAAACTTCAAGCCTAAATACATATTTATTTTGAACAGGTAAATAAAATAGGCCTTGTAAATATAACCTAAAAGGCAGCTGCAGTATTCCTTCTGTCCCGTAGGGGGCGCTACAAGCAGCAAATACGAGACTGGTATATTCATCTATAATATTAATACATAAGACATCTGTATGGTTCACTTTTTACCAACTTTGTCAACACTTAACAAATGTCAGTAATATTGATAATAAATCCAGATCTGAGCGTTGATGCTCCACCATGAGGCCGTCAGTCTGACCTGATGACCCACAACTCATCAGGGTGATGGAGTTACACAACTTTACAAACAACTGAAACATGTCACGTCTGGCATCTCTTCTTTATTTAACTAAAATAAAATAAAGAATGAGAATGAATTATTCTATATTTTGGCATACTATACTATGACCTTTATTTTGACATACTATACTATTACTTTTATTTTGACATATTTTAAGGTAAAAGAACATCAGAATTAATAAATAAGTTCCACATAATTGTGTAAAGTCTTAAAAACACATGAACCAGAATTTAGGACGAACAACACTTCCTACAACAACACGTGACTTGACTTCCCCCCGCCGTTTCCTCCAGTTGGTATCTCCCGGACCTATAAATCTGTCGTCATGGACCTTGGGAACTATTTTGCCAGATCAGCCTGAGAGGAGGAGGTCGGTTCCAGAGCTCCAGGGAGGAAGACGCCTGTAACCGGTAGGTAGTTGCAGCCCATACACACGCACCACACTCACTGCACGTCTGAGCACATGACTATGTTTTACGCAGTAACAATGGGACACCCCCTGCATGTAGCAGGCCAATGGCCCATTGGCTTGTGTTGGTGTAGCCATGTGCTCAGACATGCAGCCTACAACCACACATCCACACACGTGTGTGAGAGGTGGGGTTCCTTTACCCCACCTCTCACACATCATCTGTCTTCTTCTAGGTCACTGGACGGTGTGCAGATGATGGTGCAACTCGCCGATGGACACGGAGCTGACCCCCAACGTGGAGGAGCCGCTGCTCGTGGCGCCCCCTGCGGGACAGAAAGAGTACTGCAGCTGCCTTTTGGTAATATTTACACGTCCTATTGTTTTTAACCTCAATGCGTTTCTGCAATTATGTTGAAGTTTGTATTCATTCTGATGCTCTTCAACCTTTAAACTCTGTTTTTGACTTCTGTGTGTTTTCCTTCACAGCTCTGAGATGGAAGCAGTTGACCCATTGGAACGTGATTTATAAGTCCTATTTTTTAAACCGCAATATCCATTGATTCCCTTTTGCAATAACATTTTTCTTTAACTCAATTGTTATTGATTCCCGTTTGCCAAATAATCTGTTTTTTTTTTCTCTTCACAGTTCGACCACTGGATGCACTTTTTATTGCCCAGCCTTTATCCATAATAATTCTGACGTTGTTCTGTCATCTATAGGGACAGACAAATGTGGCCATGGAATTATAATTGATAAAGGCTGGTGCAATAACCTAAAAAGTGCAGAGAAACCAGATTATTTGGCAAGATATATGTCATAGTTTGACTCTTTTGCTAAATAATCTGTTTTTTTTTTTCAGAGGGCGGAGGAGCCGGGGCAGAAGGAATACTGCCTTTTGGTAATATTTGCACAGCCTATTGTTTTTAACCTCAATGCGTTTCTAAAATTATGTTGACGTTTGTATTCATTCTGATGATCTTCAACCTTTAAACTCTGTTTGTCTTTCTCCAGGTCATGTCTATCCTCTGTAACTTGTTCTTATGTGGTGCGTTCACAGAAGATGAATACCCAAATTTCATCTGTTCCCTCCCGGTACAAGAAGACCTCAACATGCAAGACTTTTATTTCACTGTGGACCATGTTTATTGTTGTGAACCAAGTTACAGCTATTGAATAAAAATGTATTTTCTTAATTCTTTATTGCACACAGAATATAAAGAAGCCAATGCTTCTCAAATATAGTGACAGCACAAATGCCAGTGGTCAGCATCTGACCTGTGAAAACAAACCAGATTATTTAGCAAAAGAGTCATACTATGACATATTTTGCCAAATAATCTGTTTTCGTCAGGCTGACCACTGGTTATTGCACCAGCCTTTATCAATTATAATTCCATGGCCACATTTGTCTGTCCCTCTATATCCAAAAAAACGTCAGTTTATGGATATAGAGGGACAGAACAATGTGGCCATGGAATTATAATTGATAAAGGCTGGTGCAATAACCTAAAAAGTGCATCCAGTGGTCAGCGTCTGACCTGTGAAGAGAAAAAAAAAACAGATTATTTGGCAAACGGGAATCAATAACAATTGAGTTAAAGAAAAATGTTATTGCAAAAGGGAATCAATGGATATTGCGGTTTAAAAAATAGGACTTATAAATCACGTTCCAATGGGTCAACTGCTTCCATCTCAGAGCTGTGAAGGAAAACACACAGAAGTCAAAAACAGAGTTTAAAGGTTGAAGAGCATCAGAATGAATACAAACTTCAACATAATTGCAGAAACGCATTGAGGTTAAAAACAATAGGACGTGTAAATATTACCAAAAGGCAGCTGCAGTACTCTTTCTGTCCCGCAGGGGGCGCCACGAGCAGCGGCTCCTCCACGTTGGGGGTCAGCTCCGTGTCCATCGGCGAGTTGCACCATCATCTGCACACCGTCCAGTGACCTAGAAGAAGACAGATGATGTGTGAGAGGTGGGGTAAAGGAACCCCACCTCTCACACACGTGTGTGGATGTGTGGTTGTAGGCTGCATGTCTGAGCACATGGCTACACCAACACAAGCCAATGGGCCATTGGCCTGCTACATGCAGGGGGTGTCCCATTGTTACTGCGTAAAACATAGTCATGTGCTCAGACGTGCAGTGAGTGTGGTGCGTGTGTATGGGCTGCAACTACCTACCGGTTACAGGCGTCTTCCTCCCTGGAGCTCTGGAACCGACCTCCTCCTCTCAGGCTGATCTGGCAAAATAGTTCCCAAGGTCCATGACGACAGATTTATAGGTCCGGGAGATACCAACTGGAGGAAACGGCGGGGGGGAAGTCAAGTCACGTGTTGTTGTAGGAAGTGTTGTTCGTCCTAAATTCTGGTTCATGTGTTTTTAAGACTTTACACAATTATGTGGAACTTATTTATTAATTCTGATGTTATTTTACCTTAAAATATGTCAAAATAAAAGTAATAGTATAGTATGCCAAAAAAAGTTTAAATAAGTCATAGTATTGAATGCCAAAATATGTCAAAATTATTATGTGGAACTTTTTTATTAATTCTGATGTTTTTTTTACCTTTTCATTGGAAATAGTTGGCAAACAGGGAGTAGAATAATTCATTCATTCTTTACTTTATTTAAAGTGTGTATATATGTGTTTATAATATTTATATAAATATATATTTATATAAATATATTTATATATATATTAAACATATATATTTATATATTATTTTAACTATATATATATACATTAATTATAATTACATTAAAAGTATTTGTATATATTTGTATTAAATATATATATATTTAATACAAATATATATATATATATATATACATATATTTATATATATATATACATATATATATATACATATACATATGTATATATATATACATATATATATACATATATATATACATATGGCTCCACGGTGGTGTAGTGGCTAGCACTGTCGCCTCACAGCAAGAGGGCCGTGGGTTCAATTCCCGGGTGTACCCTGCCTTTGCCCTATGTCAGCTGGGATAGGCTCCAGTGACCCTAATGAGGATAATGGATATATATACACATAGGTATGTGTTTATCTCTACACATCTCCTTTGCGGTAAAGTCAATCAGTTCTTAATTGAGGTAAGAGGAGTATTATGTTTTTATTCAGAATACACTGAGTATTTGTTGTGATGACAGACTCCTCTCCACCCGATGCAGTAAACCACCACTATAACCACGACGAGGGGCTTATGGGATGTAACGCCCACACTACGTTTGGTGAAGTGGGGTCAAATCCACACAGAAAAATAAATACTGGTGTTGTTTACCTCATGCAAAGTAAAACAAATTTAAAAAAATTTAAAAAAATGCTAGTTTGTTTTTGTGAATGCCCCTGCCTGGATCATATCCTCTAGATTTAAATCTGAAGAAAGACACCCAACAACTGTCACCGCTCTTTGAAGTAAACACCAAACAACAGGATGACTTCATGTTCCGTTTATTTGTTTAGATTTTAAATGAGGAATGACAATCATGTAGCTCATGAATTTAAAGGAATGAGTCCAATTGAGAGGTTTGGTTTGGCCGCAGCAAGCTGCCGACGTTCTGGACCTAGTACTCCTCTCCTTCATCCTCCTCCCCGACGCTGTCGGTGCCCACCTCCTCGTAATCCTTCTCCAGGGCGGCCATGTCCTCCCTGGCCTCGGAGAACTCGCCCTCCTCCATCCCCTCCCCCACGTACCAGTGGACGAAGGCCCGCTTGGCGTACATCAGGTCGAACTTGTGGTCGAGGCGGGCCCAGGCCTCGGCGATGGCGGTGGTGTTGCTCAGCATGCACACGGCCCGCTGCACCTTGGCCAGGTCTCCTCCGGGCACCACGGTGGGGGGCTGGTAGTTGATGCCCACCTTGAAGCCAGTGGGGCACCAGTCCACGAACTGGATGCTGCGCTTGGTCTTGATGGTGGCGATGGCCGAGTTGACGTCTTTGGGCACCACGTCTCCGCGGTACAGCAGGCAGCACGCCATGTACTTCCCGTGGCGGGGGTCGCACTTCACCATCTGGTTGGCGGGTTCAAAGCAGGCGTTGGTGATGTCGGCCACTGACAGCTGCTCATGGTAGGCCTTCTCTGCAGAGATGACGGGGGCGTAGGTGGCCAGAGGGAAGTGGATACGAGGGTAGGGCACCAGGTTGGTCTGGAACTCCGTCAGGTCCACGTTCAGAGCGCCATCGAAGCGCAGCGAGGCGGTGATGGAGGACACGATCTGACCAATCAGACGGTTGAGGTTGGTGTAGGAGGGCCGGTCGATGTCCAGGTTCCTGCGGCAGATGTCGTAGATGGCCTCGTTGTCCACCATGAAGGCGCAGTCGGAGTGCTCCAGGGTGGTGTGGGTGGTCAGGATGGAGTTGTAGGGCTCCACCACAGCCGTGGACACCTGCGGAGCCGGGTAGACCGCGAACTCCAGCTTGGACTTCTTGCCGTAGTCGACGGAGAGACGCTCCATCAGGAGGGAGGTGAAGCCGGAGCCGGTTCCTCCCCCGAAGGAGTGGAAGATGAGGAACCCCTGGAGCCCCGTGCACTGGTCAGCCTGCAGGGATAAAACAGGAGGCAACGTGTTATTCAGTGCATCTATGCGGAGCAGATCAGTCTCAGAGAACACTTTGGAGCAATAAATACACATATGTATAAATATATATATATATATATATATATGTATTTATTCATAATTGTTTTAATGTATTTTTATATATTAAAATATTTGTATATATAAATAAAATGGAATATGTATAAAAATATATTTGTTTTAAGTATAAATATTTTTATGTACATATATTTATATAAATAAACACCTCAGTAGTAGCCACACCATCTAAAATCCTTGCTAAATAGTCTAGTTGTCATCATTGAGGTCTCGATCTAAACGACTACATGATAGTTGGAGACGTTGCTCACCAGCTTGCGTGTCCTGTCGAGAACCAGGTCGATTATCTCCTTGCCGACCGTGTAGTGACCGCGGGCGTAGTTGTTGGCAGCATCCTCCTTGCCGGTGATCAGCTGCTCGGGGTGGAACAGCTGGCGGTAGGTTCCTGTACGGACCTCATCTGTAGAGCAACGACAACACTAGACGTCAGGTGCACTGAAGGCTTTTGGTGCAACATGGCCAAGTTAAGACCAAATAAACTGAAATGTGTCCATATAAATCATCAATATATAGAAGAAACCAATTGTGAATAATAAGAGTGGTTCCCTCTATGATTAACACGTCTTACCGATGACGGTTGGCTCCAGGTCCACGAACACGGCTCTGGGGACGTGTTTGCCGGCTCCGGTTTCACTGAAGAAGGTGTTGAAGGAGTCGTCTCCTCCTCCGATGGTCTTGTCGCTGGGCATCTGTCCGTCCGGCTGGATGCCGTGCTCCAGGCAGTACAGCTCCCAGCAGGCGTTGCCCATCTGGGTTCCGGCTTGGCCGACATGCATAGAAATACACTCACGCTGCAGGGAGGAGGCAGACACTAATAATTAGCTGCAGTCATTAGGACATGTACGTATGTATTATCTTGTACTTGCTTCCTATTGTTCTAAAATGTGTTGTGCATTGTTTGTTCCGACTATAAAAAGTCAGACAATGGCCATTTAGCAATGAAGGATGCAGTCTAGACATGACGCCTTTGTGGGCCTCTATAGGGGTGGGGGGGGGTGGGGGGGGACGACTAAATGCCTTTATTTACTGAACAATAAAAACCGTATTGTTCATAATGTCGTAAAAAAAGAAGAGAAGAAAGCATCCAGTAATGATAGGCCTCGGGCAGGCCTGGTGTACAGGCCCAAGCCCCGGGCGGTGACGTTCTGCTGCGTGAATACTGCTGAGTCACCCTGCGACGCGGTGCTATGGCGGGGGAACGCTGCCCCTCCCTGCCGGGAGCCGAGCAGGACCGACAGGCCCTCCGCAGGGAGGAGAGTGAACACAAAAAAAACCTGCATGGAGGCAGAAAGAGGCGCTCCTCGCCCGCACTGCTGCAGAGCCACACCTTTGTGTCGCGTTCAGGGACAGGGCGATATCCGATGCCGTCATGGCGGGTTAACAGCCGCCATTATTGTCCCGCGGGCGCGGTTTTATGCCATACGTTTAAACTATATTTATACTATATTTATATAACTTAAAATATCAATATATTACGGGATTTAAATAGGGAACATTGTTAACGGTTTAACGTCAAATTAAATAGTTATTTTTTAACCGAAAGTGCACCAGCAAAATAAAGTCCGTTCGTCTGGCTTCGGTTTAGTGAGCCACACCCGCGAGAGGATAACCGAGACCAGTCGGGTTTATGTTAATTTTTACATCATTTTCGGGGGTGGCGGCCGGTTAAAAACTATATTACATCATTCACTATTAATATATAGCGTTAAATAATACGTTTTTGAGACGTGCAAATAATCCTCTTGTTTTCGAAACATTATTTTTTTTTTGAATAAAAAAATAAAACATATTTTTTTTATAATAATCGTGTTTTTTTAAAACGTAGTTCCAACGAAAAACTTACCATTTTTTCGGCTGTTTAATTTGGCTTCTTTCCGACGTTGAAGAATCGGTGGCTGAAGATAGTTGTGAGGAGCGGAAGTGGAGATCCTGTATTTATCCCTTTTTCAAAGTAGGTGGAGCTAAAGTAGGGGTTTGAATACCCTCTGAACGGAAGTGAGCGTTAAGCGCTGCTGCATTCGGGTACGGCTCGAAATGTTCCGAATCCCAAAGTTTAGCTGCATAATTTGAAGGCAATTGGAATCAATAATGTTTTATCGAAGGGAAGGAAATCATAGTCGAAATGTGTGCCTTGTATATCGTCATTATTTCCATATTTGACCCTCTGCACCGTTGATTACATTCAACTAACATTAATGAGTGTGTTTATGTTGACTTCTATTTTATTTGATGTCAAATTAAAGACTTCTGAGACTCAAAATGTTCTTATAAATGTAAAATATAATAATGATCATCACCTGAGGCACAAACTAGAGTTAAGCTGCTCTGGAGGTATTGAGTTGAATCGGATCTGTCCTTTTATTATTTATACAGTATTAATATAATTTGGGGGGGGTATGTTACATCAATTAATAGTCTTATTATCACGTCATATCATGAATACTAATAGGAGTTTAACCATTCTTTATAGCACAAAGCAAACACACAGCAACAAAAGACTCTGTTTTATGGTTATTTTACTCGGAAAGGCACCAGAATTCAGGCGTATTTGTGATTTCTCAACTTGCATTGGGGAATGTCGGAGGGGTCCCTGAAGGCAGCATGAACCAAATTCACTTCCAATATAATTCATGACTAGTTATTAAAGTTATATTGTATTTATATTTAGAAAAAACATTAATACAAATGAAAAAATATGTTTTTAATAGGTATATATATATATATATATATATATATATATATATATATATAATGAGTGTGTTTATGTTGACTTCTATTTTATTATATATATATATATATATATATATATATATATATATATATATATATATATATATATATATATATATATATTCTTCTTTGTTTTAATCATGTTGGAAAATATCTTCTTTATGTTTCCACAAATTGAAAAAGTGACAATAAAGCTAAATTACTTTTTGAAAGTTAAAATTGAAAACAATATAAATCATTTTAGCAATATTTATAAAGCTATCAATAAAAAAAGGAAATTCAACCCCTTTTCTATAATTTTGTCATCAAGACAAAATTTGATTTACTGTTAAAATAATTCAAATAGATTATCACCTCTTATTCATATATTTGTAGTGAAGACTTGAACCTATTCCGAGCATCGCTAAAGAATCCTGTTTTAATCCTGAGGTGTTTGTGTTATACAAGGCATTGCACATGCTGTGTGGAGGATTTAGGCTTAAATGTTCAGTGTGTATCAAGGTGGTGACAGGAGTTAATGCAGCATGTGGTATGCAGTGGGCTGTGTTGTGTTGACACGGACAACAAAGTACACCAATGTGAACATGTCTCAGTTTATTGTTCCAGACAAAGGCACAGGAAAGATGATATCTTGACAGTGAATCCCTCTTAATCTCTCTATATAGATGACCTTTGCAGATAATTCATGGTTTGACATGTGTTGATAGAAAATCTGTTAAATAAAGAATATCAGTGTAAAATGTGAGCACACCTGTTGACATGAAGAGTGGATCTTAATGTGAACAATGAACATTCCTTAACAACACTCTACTTCCTAATCCTAATCATTGTGGGTTTTGTCTATTTTAAATTTAATATTCCTCGCCCTCTTCCTCTCCTTCGTCCCCGACGCTGTCGGTGCCCACCTCCTCGTAATCCTTCTCCAGGGCGGCCATGTCCTCCCTGGCCTCGGAGAACTCGCCCTCCTCCATCCCCTCCCCCACGTACCAGTGGACGAAGGCCCGCTTGGCGTACATCAGGTCGAACTTGTGGTCGAGGCGGGCCCAGGCCTCGGCGATGGCGGTGGTGTTGCTCAGCATGCACACGGCCCGCTGCACCTTGGCCAGGTCTCCTCCGGGCACCACGGTGGGGGGCTGGTAGTTGATGCCCACCTTGAAGCCAGTGGGGCACCAGTCCACGAACTGGATGGTGCGCTTGGTCTTGATGGTGGCGATGGCCGAGTTGACGTCTTTGGGCACCACGTCTCCGCGGTACAGCAGGCAGCACGCCATGTACTTCCCGTGGCGGGGGTCGCACTTCACCATCTGGTTGGCGGGTTCAAAGCAGGCGTTGGTGATCTCCGCCACTGACAGCTGCTCATGGTAGGCCTTCTCTGCAGAGATGACGGGGGCGTAGGTGGCCAGAGGGAAGTGGATACGAGGGTAGGGCACCAGGTTGGTCTGGAACTCCGTCAGGTCCACGTTCAGAGCACCGTCGAAGCGCAGCGAGGCGGTGATGGAGGACACGATCTGACCAATCAGACGGTTGAGGTTGGTGTATGTCGGGCGCTCGATGTCCAGGTTGCGGCGGCAGATGTCGTAGATGGCCTCGTTGTCCACCATGAAGGCGCAGTCGGAGTGCTCCAGGGTGGTGTGGGTGGTCAGGATGGAGTTGTAGGGCTCCACCACAGCCGTGGACACCTGGGGCGCCGGGTAGATGGCGAACTCCAGCTTGGACTTCTTGCCGTAGTCGACGGAGAGACGCTCCATCAGGAGGGAGGTGAAGCCGGAGCCGGTTCCTCCCCCGAAGGAGTGGAAGATGAGGAACCCTTGGAGCCCCGTGCACTGGTCAGCCTGCAGGGAACCAATTCATCTTCACTCTGCGTCTCATGACACCTGAAGTGAAACCAGAAGTTGTTGCAGGTCAACTCACCAGCTTACGAATCCTGTCGAGAACCAGGTCGATGATCTCCTTGCCGATGGTGTAGTGACCGCGGGCGTAGTTGTTGGCGGCATCCTCCTTGCCGGTGATCAGCTGCTCGGGGTGGAACAGCTGGCGGTATGTTCCTGTACGGACCTCATCTGTGGAGCAACGGGGAGAAATCGGAATAAAATCATTCACAAATCTAATTAGTTGTTGAAAGACCTTTTCCAATAGTTTGCCGTCTTACCGATGACGGTTGGCTCCAGGTCCACGAACACGGCTCTGGGGACGTGTTTGCCGGCTCCGGTTTCACTGAAGAAGGTGTTGAAGGAGTCGTCTCCTCCTCCGATGGTCTTGTCGCTGGGCATCTGTCCGTCCGGCTGGATGCCGTGCTCCAGGCAGTACAGCTCCCAGCAGGCGTTGCCTATCTGAGCTCCGGCTTGGCCGACGTGGACAGAGATACATTCACGCTGCAGAGGCAAGTTCAGATGTCAAGAAGTTCAGATGTCAAAAAAAACAAAGAAATAAAAGAAACCAACAATCAGCTGCATCATTCATATCAACGATCACTTTGCACCTCCATAATCTAACAAGCCTTTGACTTTTTACTCCAAAAAGAGCTGCTTAGTTTCATGTTCTCTGTCACTAATTACCCTTTCAGATATTATAGCATACAGTGTATTGATATAGAGCTCATATGTCTTCCTGCAGTGTTTTTCACATATCTCTTGTACAGTTGGCTCATGTGTGGCACTGGAACATAAAATAAAGAGGTCCTCACCATGTTTCCGTTGCTCTAGCGGTCCCTCGTTCACCTGAGATGAGTGGCTGGGGATGTTGTGTCACTTGCTAGTGCAGCCGAGCTGCTTTATAGCGCAACATCTCCAGGCAACAGTCTGGCATGTTGTGGTAACTGGAGGAGCTGGAGAAGCAAACACCAGCTCCTTTGACAAAAGATGAGGAGGAAGAGCATAAAAAAAAGAAAATCAGCGGGTGTGCTCCCGTGCTCGGATCACAACGGCCGTTGGGACACGGATGAGCAGCCACCAACAAAGACCGAGTGGCTATGAAATATGAGTCGGAACTGTCCGCCTTCTCCTCCAGTTTCACATTTTAGGTTTGGTCGTTGCAGCGAACAGGTGGGGGTTCAAAGTGGCCCACACAGGTGGTTTATCTGCCTGCCGTTGGGTACAACTCGTGACTTCTCAGTTACAAGACAACCATAAAACATTCTGATGGAGCAGCGTTTAAATTAAAAGGCGTGAGCCACAGTAAACATGGCTCATTCTGAGCCTCCGTTCTCTTTCTCTGAAGAGGAAGGAAAGCAGACACCTTCCCCAGAGTGACCTGAAAAGGCTTTTGTTACGGATCCCCGTTGCATTGCAAGTTTGGTCCACATTCATTTGCAAAGCAAAAGAAGCAGACTGCCTGCTGGGAGTTACATCAGAGAATGCTTCTCTGGAGGGCATGGAATGTTCTGGGTTCCACGTTTGTTTCGCAGCAGGTTGCAGAGCATCAATGTGTGCTATGGATATTTCCGGAGGTTTATTACAGGCCAAGCAAGGGGGAAGCATGCAATTCTTAAAGCGAGATTACCAAAGGATTAGGAGTTATGCCTGTGGAATTTCCCCAAAGAGATTTCAATAATATTTTCAAAGATCTTCCCCAGCTACTCGATGGGTATTGGTTGATCAACAGGCTTTAAAAAGCTGAATAAAAACCTTCCCAATGAAGGTCAGGTGCCGTTGCCTTCCCAACAAGAGAGAGATCTTAGTTGTTGTCAAAACCCATTGTGTTACTCCACTGTGCTCCATTGTTTGAGATGTTATAAGTTTCACCTCTGCGTCTGAAGGTTACCGTGGAGACGTAACAACACACTGATTCCTTTTGCCAAGTCAACGCTGCCTGAATACCCTCACATGTAGTTTCCCTAGTAACTGTTCTCAGGTCTGTTTGATCTTTCGGGGCAGCTGATCGTAACATAGAGTTAGGGGCAGAAACTCATCAGCACACAATAGGGAGGAGGTGGAAGCAACATTCCTGCTCGGCTTCTTATTGGTTCATGAGGGAATTTATTACCTTTAGTGGGAGCTTTCAGCACAAATAAAACACACAAATGCTTTGCAGGTTTTCTTTATTTTATATCTTTACTTTGAAGTATTGGTTCTGTCTGGTTACAACTGTGATACAATTGCTTGGTTTTGTGAATATATGCAACATCTTGCTTTAAGCTCCTAGTATTCCTCCCCTTCCTCTCCTTCCTCCTCCCCGACACTGTCGGTGCCCACCTCCTCGTAATCCTTCTCCAGGGCGGCCATGTCCTCCCTGGCCTCGGAGAACTCGCCCTCCTCCATCCCCTCCCCCACGTACCAGTGGACGAAGGCCCGCTTGGCGTACATCAGGTCGAACTTGTGGTCGAGGCGGGCCCAGGCCTCGGCGATGGCGGTGGTGTTGCTCAGCATGCACACGGCCCGCTGCACCTTGGCCAGGTCTCCTCCGGGCACCACGGTGGGGGGCTGGTAGTTGATGCCCACCTTGAAGCCAGTGGGGCACCAGTCCACGAACTGGATGGTGCGCTTGGTCTTGATGTTGGCGATGGCCGAGTTGACGTCTTTGGGCACCACGTCTCCGCGGTACAGCAGGCAGCACGCCATGTACTTCCCGTGGCGGGGGTCGCACTTCACCATCTGGTTGGCGGGTTCAAAGCAGGCGTTGGTGATGTCGGCCACTGACAGCTGCTCATGGTAGGCCTTCTCTGCAGAGATGACGGGGGCGTAGGTGGCCAGAGGGAAGTGGATACGAGGGTAGGGCACCAGGTTGGTCTGGAACTCCGTCAGGTCCACGTTCAGAGCGCCATCGAAGCGCAGCGAGGCGGTGATGGAGGACACGATCTGACCAATCAGACGGTTGAGGTTGGTGTAGGAGGGCCGGTCGATGTCCAGGTTCCTGCGGCAGATGTCGTAGATGGCCTCGTTGTCCACCATGAAGGCGCAGTCGGAGTGCTCCAGGGTGGTGTGGGTGGTCAGGATGGCGTTGTAGGGCTCCACCACAGCCGTGGACACCTGCGGAGCCGGGTAGACCGCAAACTCCAGCTTGGACTTCTTGCCGTAGTCGACGGAGAGACGCTCCATCAGGAGGGAGGTGAAGCCGGAGCCGGTTCCTCCCCCGAAGGAGTGGAAGATGAGGAACCCTTGGAGCCCCGTGCACTGGTCAGCCTGCAGGGAACCAATTCATCTTCACTCTGCGTCTCATGACACCTGAAGTGAAACCAGAAGTTGTTGCAGGCCAACTCACCAGCTTGCGTGTCCTGTCGAGAACCAGGTCGATGATCTCCTTGCCGATGGTGTAGTGACCGCGGGCGTAGTTGTTGGCGGCATCCTCCTTGCCGGTGATCAGCTGCTCGGGGTGGAACAGCTGGCGGTAGGTTCCTGTACGGACCTCATCTGTGGAGCAATTGTAAGAAATCGGAATAAAATCATTCACAAATCCAATTAGTTGTTGAAAGACCTTTTCCAATAGTTTGGCGTCTTACCGATGACGGTTGGCTCCAGGTCCACGAACACGGCTCTGGGGACGTGTTTGCCGGCTCCGGTTTCACTGAAGAAGGTGTTGAAGGAGTCGTCTCCTCCTCCGATGGTCTTGTCGCTGGGCATCTGTCCGTCCGGCTGGATGCCGTGCTCCAGGCAGTACAGCTCCCAGCAGGCGTTGCCCATTTGAACGCCAGCCTGACCGACATGGATAGAGAGACACTCGCGCTAGGGGAGCACAACAAGCCAAGTTCAGTTTACACATTCACACATCGGGACAGAGCGAGAAACTTTGAAGCTCACCATGATTATGAAATCCTGTTGCTGACGTTGAGGGTCTGCAGGGGAAGGTGCTGTCTGCTAATGCGAAGGCTTCTCCGGTACTTATAGTTCTTCCAAACTCTGGTAACTATGGTAACAAGCTTCTTTGTCTGGGGTTAACTGGGTTAATCATTCAGCTCCGCCACCACACACCAGTAACCCTCCGTCCAGCTTGAAGGTAATGTGTAACCACTGACAGCCACATCGGTCCGGCATGCAGAAACCCTGCAAACACAGCTTTGTATTCATATTTACACTGAGTTCACATAGATAGACGGATGGAGACACTATAGTCAAGGAGATTCAGGGAAACACTGAAATATTTATGTTCAGAATTTTGCATGTCCAATGAGACAGGGTTAACGAGCTCTGAGTGTCCAATGACATTGAACAGAAAGGATTATTGTTTAAAATAAACAACATGTATTTCCCTGCACATAACATGATACTTGTGTATTTGTGCAGCCCAGCTAAATAACATAAACTTTTCTCAGGTTGTCTGATGTCCAAATGTTAGAGGAGAATGAAAAAGTTGTAATATAAAGTCTAATACATGGTGGTCCTTTGAACATAAGGAGAGGACTTTTGTTGATTGCTTAGTACATTCACTGAGAGGGAAACAATCATAAGCTGTTGGAGCAGAGGAGCCTCCCTCTCTCTTTGTGGTCGAGAGAAACTTACCAGTCTTTCCTGAATTAAAATGGAGCAGATGAAGCACGTGGTCCTTTGTGAGGGCGGGAGGGCGGGAGGACGGGTGGGCGGAGCTTCCCAGAGGAACAACGACGTGTTCCCTGGGTGAGTTTCACTCACTCAAAGGCTCCCCCTGCTGGTGGAAGCCATGCAGTCCTTTCACAAACTTCATGACTTCACGAATTATGAACATTGCAGCATATTCCAACACATTACACTCGTACATTTGGAATATAAAACATTGTCTGTGTATGAATAAATAGAGATGCAACCGCAAATTGATCCGTTAGTGGAGTTAAATTAAGTTATTCTAAAACACATACATAAATAAATTGTGGGTACACTTATTAACAATTCAATAAAAAAATACCAAACATATAAACAGTGTCATTGCTGATTTCACTCTCTTTTAAAAGTGTTGGTATATTTCTCTTTTTGATTTAAAAAGACAGACGTAAAAGTCTCTTTCTTTTTTTAAGAAGGTACGTTTGTGCATTCCTTAATTTCTTCATTGTTGTCATTTTGATCTTCTAGGAAACAATGCAAATAACTGAGTGTTCATGATGTGGCTGAAGCTTCAGTTGTATAAACATTATTGATGAAACTCTTCATACATCGAAAAAGGTAAATATTGTGCAGCTCCAGGAGTTAAAGCAACACGCGTTGTTTCATTCATCTTTAATGACACTGACTTGATCCAACAGATGGTGCATTAATTATCACCTTATTCATCAACTCCACACAATATAAAAATACAGTTTGCATGGGTTCAACTTTTTTTAAGGTGCAGCCGGATTTAGAGAAAATGTGTCTGCACAGTAGTGATGCAGTGTTATCGCCTCCGCTGGGGCACAGAGATCCAGTCAAGTTCACATGGAAAAGGTCTGAAAAGAGTCTCAAAGTATGAAAGTTCAGGTTTTTGCATTTCACCCATCAATGAAAATATGACTCAAAACCAAAATAAAAGCGTATGTGCATTAGAAAATGTAAGCCACACATTTAGTCATGTCCTTAAAATAGCCAGTAAAATAAAAACTACTGTTCCCTCTGATAATCCTACAAGCCAACAAACGAATAGATTGTGACCCTCCTGTTTATACCGGCGGAGTTCCCCAGGGCTTTGTTCTAGGACACCTGATGGAGCGACGCCACCAAGACAAGACAATCACATGCTTCATGCAAGGAACTGTTGACATTCATACAACACATACACAACGTATTAATCCTTTTTGAATCCCACCAACACGTTTGGGTTTTGTGTCTCGTTTGACATCAGCATATAAATAATCAGGGATAAGAAATCAAGACTAAATCAATAAGTCTTAGATTTTGGATGTACAATTTGAGTCGGGGTGAAACGTAATCCTCTTTTTTATTACGGAACAACGTTCAATTTGGTTTGTGTGAATGTGTAGGTGGCACGGGCGGATCATTGGTTTCCTGATGTGTTCACATTGAGTGACTCTGTTACAGCCACGGCTACGTTTGAGGAGTTTGGGGCTCTGATCGAAATTATTCTTTCGTGGCATGAAACCTTTAAACCTTCTGAGTAAAGTTCTCAGGGAAAACGCCTTTGACTGAAATGTCTTTCTTCTGCAGCCAATGAGTCTCCTGCACCCCCAAGAGCCAGCCGTCGTCCTGCAGGAACACAGAGGAGATGCAGAACAGTTCACCAACAGGTCGACATGTATGTATGACTTCTTTTGTAAAAGTCCCTCAAGTCGTGCTCGGTCGATGCCGAAGTAGGAAGAGGGAACGGTACCTGTTCATCTGGGTTGTCGAAGGCCAAAACCAGCACATCGTCCCCGATGCTCAGCTCCAGCTCGTCGCCGTCGGTGGCCGCGTACTCATGCACCGCTTTCACCTGCGTTCAATAAAAGATGTTCGTTGGAAATAAATGAAATGAATCATCGAAAGATGCACGTCAGGGTTCTAACTTAGACTTGTGTGTTGATCCTTAACCTTGTAGAGGAAGCCTGGCGGCAGGTCTCCGTCGGAGCCGTTGGTCACCGCACTCTGCAGAACAAGCAGAGAAGGCCAGCTGTGTGAGACGTGGGAGGAGCGTGGGAAGCAGGGGGGAAGCGGTCAACAGAAACAGAGAAAGGAGGAGCAGGAAGGAGGGGGTCGATGACTCTCACTAGGGGTCCTTGAGCTCCAGGCTCTTCGAGACCTGCCTCCCTATCATCCGACCCTACCTGGGTCTCTCCTTCATCCCCCCAGCCACCTCCCACTTGGGCGCCATCGTCATCCCAGCTGGGCTTGCTGTACGACGGAGCCACGCTGACTCCGCCCTCCTGACCCGGAGCCGCCTCGCCGTCCTCCCAGCCCGGCTGGTTTTGGCCTTCATCGGAGTCCCAGCCCCCTTGGGCCTCATTCGGGTATCGCTCCTCTTCGCTCGGGGGCTCCGCGGCGTCCTGTTCTCGCTACAGAGGGTCAGGGGGTCGCGGAGCGTTGAGGCGGGTTGGGAAGCAAGAGGGAAGATAGGTGGAGGGACGGGAGGAGTATCATAAAGGTCGTGACCCCGGGTGGTAAGGAGGAGGAAGGAGGTGTTGGTGAGAGAAGATGCTGTTACTTCTTGGCCTACACTCCATCTTCCTCTGATCAGCTTCACAAGATCGTGGTAGGAAATAGAAGAGTGTGTTCCTGCGTTAGCAACTGGTTCTTACCCATGAGTCCCATGATGGCGCCTTCCGTGATGCACAGAGACAAGACAGAGAGCTCAAAGTGGGCCGGGTTCACCAAAGTCTGAACACTTTACAGACGCACGTAAGAACTCTACGCTTTAAGGGAAGTCCACTTCAAAGGATGACCATGTTTTGCAACTTTTGCTTGAAAGATAAAATATGCTGCAGATGATCTGATCAGCTGATGATAAAGAAGAAAGACAAACATGTGCATGCAAAGGGAGGCTGGAGGGCATGCGGCGGAGGAGTCCAGGTTCACACCCACACCCACACACACACACACACACACACACACACACACACACACACACACACACACACACACACACACACACACACGTGTTGACATGCAGTCTTCTGTTAGATCTCTGCAGATTGACCAAAGATCAGTGGAATGAGCTCCACTCCACAGGAATGACACGTCCAGCGTGAGCGTCCTCTGTGGAAGAGCTTTTGAAGACGCTTGGTGGGATCGGTTCAACGAACAGCTTCTAAAACTCTGCATGTGAACACCTTCAGACCGTCAGCTCCACCGACCTTTGACCTTAATGAAGCACACCCACCTGGGGAGCTGGAGATGTGCTGGGCTGTAACACCTCCACATCCCAATCCAGCAGGTTCACCCCTGACCAGGGCTCACACTGCCTCACACACACACACACACACGCACTCGGGTCAGGAGGGTTTACTATCTGGGGAAATGAATGCAGTCGTCATATGAGACTTGTATCTGCCCTGCAGGCCACAGGCACACAGAGGGATCTCCACAGCCGCTGGTCTCTGACCTGCTGCGGCGCGGACTCTGTGTGAGCGTCAGGACCCGAGGCCTCGACCGGGTCCCACTGCCTCGGGTCCGGAGACAGTACCAGGCGGGGCGGAGGCCGACTGGGAGGAGGACCGGGCCTCTGCACCACCAGCAGGGTTCAACCGAAACCCCCCAACACACACGTGCACCATGCCGAGGCAGCGAGGGAGACAGAGACACTTTAGTACACGAGAGGACGGACGCGTGTTAGACAACCAGAACAAGATGGAGGCTGAGATGCGTGGTCGGATGCTTACCTTTGGTGCTGAGTCACTGGCGTTGGCTTCCTCACTGAGACGGAGAGAGAGACAGGAGACAGGAGAGGGAGCATGAAAACAGGGACAAGGAGAAGGACAAGAAGAAAGACACGATTAAGAAGTAGAAGGAAGAGAAGAGTCAAAACCATGCAGTTCTCAGTTTCATCCACACGGGGGCGACAAACAACGACTGTATCTGGGCAGGTTAACCTGCAGGAGTCACGTGACGACGTCTTCAGGATGTTAGGAACAAAACAAGAAGCAAGCAGAAAGTGTCCACCAAGAGTGAGGAGCAGGAGGAGTTACAGGTTTGAATCCTGCAGAAACCTCCCTGAGCAGCAGTTAGTCACGTGTTAACACAAATACATCCCCGTTGTAGAACATATTGTTAACATTTGTTTGCATTAGTTTGGTGTCTTAGAGGTTAAGGTCACATTCCAAACAGCCGATTAATTGGTGAATGCTCTCGTGCTCATTCCTGGTTGTACCTCTTGGCATCCTCTCCTGTCTTTGCTGCTGCAGTACCACCTTTTCTGCAGTAGGAGGCGCGTGAGGAACATTATTTACATTTCTCTACTTGAACCTTCACAAGCCGACTGAAAGCTCCACTTACTTCTCCTCCCGCTGCTCTTCCAGTTTGGTCATGATGTCGTTCAGGTTCTGGCTGAGCTGAGGGGACACAGAGCCGAGGGAGACGGATCAATACTTCTGATCGCCGATCGATCGATCGATCACTCCACAACAGGCCGCTCACCTTGCTCATTTCCCCGTGGAACTTCTCCTGATGACCGGCCAGGCCCTGGAATGTGTTAACGTAGACGCCAACACGACTGCACACACACACACACACACACACACACACACACACACACACACACACACGGTTTTAAACTTGTGACCCGAGTCGTAATTAAAGATGTTGTAGAAGAAGAAAAAGAGTCTCACTTGTCCCACAGTGATGGGAGCTCATCTTGTAACTCCACGTTCAGCTCCTCGAAAATCTTCTGAGCTCGACCCAGGTCCTCCTCGGCCTGCAGACACACACACACACGCACGCACACACACACACACACACAATAATAATATACCTGTGTGTCTGAGGTCCATATTTTGAGGGTTAAAAGGAGCACTCCAGCATGCAGAGAAACACATTCAGGGTTTAAGATCTGAACTAAACGTCTTCTTCTACGACACAAACGGCACGTAAACACTCGTGTGGACGAGGGATGAAACGACGGCGCGGCTCTCCACACACGATCGTCAGAAGGAGCTTCTGTTTTCTGTATTTCAATGTGTTTGACATCCTGATCCATAAATCTGTCCATGCATCTTATTATTTGAATAATCATATTTCAGGACTGAGACGTGATCAAGGGCCCAGTCTAATAACTGGAATGGTGAAGGAAAGTCAGAGGATTCATCATCAAGGATTCGGACAGAGATCTGGTGATCGTGTGCAGAGAGCCTGTGGAGGGCCGGGTGGGGGGAGGGGCTAGGGGCAGGGGGGAGGAGTCAGTGATGAACCAGAGTGTCACCTGGTTGAAGGAGAGGTTAGTCTGAGCCACCTGGTGGGCTGATATCAAACCCTGAGCCCAGCTGGGAGCCGCCATCTCCAACAGGGCTGCTGGCTAACCAACACACACCATGCAAGAGAGAGGAGGAGGAGGAGGAGGAGGAGGAGGAGGAGGAGGAGGAGGAGGAGTGGAAGGACAGAAGAGAGAGAGAGAAAGAAGAAAAGCAAACAATTCAAGACACAAACATGTTAAAGAGCCGTTAACAAATAAAATACGAGTGAGTTAGTGCACAAGCTAAAGTGATACACAGGACTTAAGGTGGTATGAACTGTCTGGTAAATCATACCATCTTAAGGCCAACACCATTGCTTTACACTTTGACATCGGCAGCCGGACACATCCCATAATGCATCAGGCCCCCCCCCCCCCCCACACACACACACACACACACACACTGGTGGTCACCTTGGCGATCTTGGCCTCGTCCTTCTTCTTCCCTTTCTGGATGGAGCTGAAGTGATGCCGCGCGCTGTCGAAGTCCACCATCTTCCTGTCGCGCTTGGCTATGCGAGCCTGCGGCAGAGCGCAGGTCAGATTATCTGACCTTATTGATTCTAAATCAGGAAGTCTGACACGTGATTAGATCATGAAAACCAGATCTATGAGCTTAGAAAGAAGAAACATTAAAGACCTTAATATCCGGGAACTGAGCCAGGTACGAGTCCAGAGAGGTCACGGATTTGTCGGTGATGTTCTGGTGGTAGTCTAACCACAGAGTGTCTGTGTCCTACAACACACACACACACACACACACACACACACACACACACACACAGTTCAGTGCCCTCGTGTCAAAGCGACTCCAGGTAGTCCGATCTTGTACTGAAGTACCTCCAAGTTATTGTCCATCTCCTTCTCTATCATCTCCTTCAGGGGGAAGGACACACGCATGCAGTTAGGAGAAAGAAAGAGTGTTAGCAAGAGGAGTTAAGGCGGGAAGAGGGAAGAGATGCATGCTTGGAGCTCCAACGCGCGCCATGAGTATCCCATGTAACGTTAACCCTCCTCTGGGAGCAGAGAGGTGGAGGAGCAGGCGGCCTCACCTCCGTCAGCGCGTCCATCTCCTCTTTGCCGAACCAGTCCGGCTCGTACATCTCGGCCAGGCAGTCCTGCAGCCGGCGGGACGCGTCGTGCATGGCTGCAGCAAGAGAGGGTCACATGACAGAGGGTCACATGACAGAGGGTCACATGACAGAGGGTCACATAGGAGAGGGTCGTGGGCGTCACTCACTCTTCACTGCCAGCAGGTAGGCCTTCATGTCTTTCTGCAGTTTGCTGCCTTCTGTCTGCAGGAGACACACACAGAGTCCGTACAGGTGTTCACACACACACACACACACACACACACACACACACACACACACACACACATATGTATATTAATGTGTGAGAATGAGGACGTCATGGGAGAGACATTGTGGTTTCAGTAGTCAAAAGGTGGGCTGCCGGCTGACCAGCTGCTTGTTGAAGTTGGCCACCATCTCCTCGAAGGCGGCGTCTCGGGTCTCGTCCGCTTTGCCGAGCTTCTGCATGACCTGCAGAGGAGAGGAGGCATTTGATGCAGCGTAAGACACCAGGAATAAAAGAAAAGTAGGTTGAAGCTCTTAAACTGCCATGTTAAACTTTAAAGTGGCTGGAAGGATAGGGAGGTCAAAGGTCAAATGCATAAATGACACATCATGCAATAAAATAATATCATAAAATAAAATAAAATAATAATACAGACTATTTGAAGATAGGAGGAGGGGCTTCTCAAGGTCACAGCTAATCTGAGCCGCCATCAGCACCACCTGCCGCCTAATCCTGTGACACACAAACCGCCGTCAACGCGGCAACGGGGACTTCCCCTCACGCACGCACACACACACACACACACACACACACACACACACACACACACACACACACACACACACACACACACACCTGCTCCCTGAGCAACACACACACACAAGTATTACTTTAACTATCAGACAAACTTGTCTCCTGTGTGACATCATCAGACATGAAGCGTCTTCCCTCTGACTCGCTTCTTTCCGTGTTACTTTGTGTTATTATTTTATTCATGAGAAACTAAAAGCCGACCAGTCCGCTGCAGTTCAGATATTTAAAATCGGCGGCGTCTATTAAAATCCGGATCTATATTTGGACGAAACAACTGGTGTGTGGCCTTCAGGGCCCTCGCTCTCTGTCGGCTCTTTGTGCACCTGTCCGATGTTCAGTGGTGCGTTCAGGGGATTCTCGGGAAGTCCGTAAAATATGAGTGTTTTCATACTGTAAACTCAGGTGGAATGGAACACACAGGACTTGAGATTACCACTGTAACTGTGTGTGTGTGTGTGCGTTTGTGTGTGTGTGTGTGTGTGTGTGTGTGTGTGTTCTCAGAGTTATCCGCAACCCATCGGTGTTCAATTTCACTCCTCAAAAATACCCCCGGAGCACACAGGCAGTTTCTGGGGTATTAAGAGTGATGAGGACGAGGCAGGAGGGCTATAGATAGACACACACACACACGCACACACACACACACACACACACACACACACACACACACACACACACACACACACACATACAGCAGTGATCCATGCTGGGAGTCCAGGGAGGGGGACAGGTGTGCAGGCCGAGCAGGTCAACTGCCAGGTTTATAACTTGAGTTATGAATCATGGAAAGAGTTATACAACATTCATTCATTATGTGGCTGCTTGAATTTAAAATGAAAAGGAGCCGTATTTTGGATAAGGTGAATCACCTGAAGTCAAATTATGTGGGCCCTTGGGGGTCTGTGTGGGTCTTTGGGGGTCTGTGTGGGCCCTTGGGGGTCTTGTGGGCCCCTGTGGGGGTAAGAGTCCTGGCGTCCTGCATCTTTTACTCCCAGCACCACACCGGGTCTCCAGCTGCTCTTTAAAGGGCAACCCCCCCCCCATATCCCCCCACTCATCCGGATTCCATGCAGGGGAATTTTCCCAGCATGCATGAGGCACAGCTGACCAGTTAATGAGACATCACCATGACAACCGAGGTGGGACCATCAGCTGGTCTGAATCAAATGATCACCAACAGACGTGAAATCTTTTATAGTATATAATCAAATTAATTTTAATTAAAATAAATTTATTTTAAAGGAATTCATTTTAAATAATTTAATTTATTGTTTTGTTTTGTTTTTTAGTTTTAAACAAATGTTCAATAAAAATAAAATTTAAACAAATTTATTTTTATTTTAAGCTATTTATGAATAAATAAATAATGAGAGATAACGTTGTACTGTCAATTTAAAAGCACATTGAGA
Organism: Liparis tanakae; assembly: GCA_036178185.1. Taxonomy (NCBI): domain Eukaryota; kingdom Metazoa; phylum Chordata; class Actinopteri; order Perciformes; family Liparidae; genus Liparis; species Liparis tanakae. The sequence goes on from CM070103.1 coordinate 744,106, forward strand.
TGAAACACGCTGAGCTGGAAGTCAAAAGTCCCAAAGGCATGAAAGTAAGAGGCAAACGGAGCCCAACATGAAGCCTGTGGGCGCCGCGCTGGACGGGGTGGAGGAAGTGGAGGCCGGCGTGCCAGCAGACAGACAGCTGCCCCCACAGGGAAGATGATACTCTGACCTTCCTCGTTCCTCCACAGCTCGGTGTCTCAGCCTTCGTCACACAAGACGACACCGGCTGAGGAGGAGAAGCCTGGACGGCTCTGGTTTGGATTTCCAGACTTTCAGTGAGGTTCCCCTGCAGAACCCTGCAGAACCCTGCAGAACACTGCAGAACACTGCAGAACACTGCACCCCCAGACCTTCTTAAACATCCAACAAGTGTTTAAATAAACTCTCTTCTTTCAATTTTGTAATCATGACAAATTATAAACTTCTCCTTATGTCTCCAGATGTGTAAAAACATCAGCTTCATGGTCATCACCCCCCCCCCCCTTATCACTAATGTCCCTTTAAACGCTACATCCTTGTTATTAAAAACACGATTCTGGTATATTTATATCTTTTAAATGTCACTGATATCTTCTGCAAATTATAATTCACAGAAGTCAGTGTTCCTATGATAATCTTGTGAATAATCAAATATATATTTATTAGACTAAACCAATGATGGTCGACTTTGTTCTAAAATGATGACTTAGTTGAAATATATTTAAATAATTGTAAAGTGGGCTGACGGCATCTGGAATAACCGAGCCCGAGTTACATTATATCATTAGTATATTATTAAAGAAGAAGAAGTGAAAGTATTTCTGTGAGATCAGGTTTTTTAACCACTTCCTGTTGAAACTGGGAAACTTACATTTGTAAATATGCCGACTGGTCACATCTGAGATATGTAATGCAGCCAGAAGCTCCCACAAGGACTACGAGGACTTCAATGAACTACGCCCTGAAGATGGAGACACACTTCTACACGTCAGTGTTTATGAATCAATAACATATGCTGCTCCGTCATCAGCTGCAACTTTAAAGTGATGAACACATGAATGCATCATGACATCAGAACTTTCTAGTTTATACTTGATGCTGCACGAGGCGGATGGATACACAATAAATAGTTCCAGCACACAACTCCCCTTTGTAGTCCAGACCAAACAAACCAGGCTAGCAGTTTCCCTCCGCTTCCAGTCTTTATGCTAAGCTAAGCTAACCCCACTGCGATTCTTAACGCTAGGAGGAAATATAACTTGATGAAACTTTGGAGAGAGGAGAAGGGGCGTGTCTGGGGGTTGGAAGCACGCGCAGCTCCTCTCCAGAGCCCCGGGAGGAGGTTAGAGTTACAGCATCCAGAGACAATGAGGGGCTGACTGACAGCGCTCCTGTGGGGCACCGAGGTGATTAGAGGGTAAAACCTTAAGCAGCCAGCGTGATTAGGACAGACCGTAATAACCTACACGGTGCTCGGGTTTCATTACGTCACTTTTACTCTACTCGTCACTGGAAATGTGACAATTATTGCTTCATGATCACTTTAATGACCCAGCAGCAGAACCAACAAACCGCCTTTAGCGTTACTTACCGGCACGTCTCTAAAACTATGGATGCACGTGTTTGTGTATTTTGATGGATGATCTTTCCAACGGACTTCTACATTATACTCATTCTGAGTATTCACTGTTTGACCCTTTAATGCCTTCTACACTTTGCATTAATACTAATTAATCCAGTATTAAAAAGTGTTATTTAAGGTTGAAGTTGATGGTTCCAATGCTGTAGAGAGTGTGCCCCTTGAACGCCCCTTATACATCACATGTATAGTATATTATTATAATGCACCTGTATACCCTCACCACCACGCAGCACCACTCACGAGTAGTGCCAGATGGGACTTTGGGATTAGGTTTCAGGGACCGGAGGACATGGAGGAGCACCGCGTACCTTCTCCTGCGCTCTGGTGAGCCTCTTCTGGACGCTGATGGCCAGCTTCCCGGCGGTCACCCCTTTCCCGATCTCGGCCATGGCGCGCGGCGTGGAGGGCTCCCCGGCGGTGTGGAAGAAGAGAGGCAGCGGTAGGGGTGGGGGTGGAGGGGGGGGAGGGAAATGTCGTTGAAGGAGACCCTCCTCTGGAAACCGACGGTGCGTAAAACCCTTCCGCACCGCGAGCTGGCTGCGCGTAACTCTAATCCGGCTTCTTAAAGGTGCAATGCGTAATTTAATCCGGTTTGTGTTGAGACAAGAAACAACAAGACAACAAGCAGCAGGGGTTTGGGACGGGCTGAGATCGGCCGGCTCTGTGTTAAATGATGGAGGCTCGATATGGAGAGATATTAAGTTTCCTCTTAAAGGCGCAGCGCGTCGGTATTATTAGCTTCATCTGTCGCGGACGCGCAGCCGGGGCGGCCGTCTTTACGCACGGCCTTATTTATGCACACGGAGTCAGACGTGAGGGCTAAATGCGGCGCGAGGCAGCAGACACAGCCCGTCGGTGGTGGTGCGTTCACGTGTCAGCAGGTCATCCACACGTCTCATCAGGTGTCGGCGGATCAGAGACAAAACAAAACACTCATTTACATATAATTTAATTTAAAAAATAAATCTTTTCATCTCTCTTCACCCAAAATAACTTTGAAACATTATGGATTTCTGTAAACAAATAACACTTACATACACAATTGTGTATTCTGAACTCTGTATTAAAGCATGACATGAGACCAGTGGACTCACTATGACACAACATCTCTTCAATGTGTCCCTGAACACCACGAATGAACCCATTATTAATGAGTTCACTGGGCTTGTGATATCTAAACTTCATCATCTGCATGTTTGGAGCGTTAAACCAAAACATGCAAGAATTTCCCTTTATTGACATATTACATTTGACAAATCAATTAATGACAGATTTAAGATGGTGCTCAGGTTGGTTATGTTATTCTGATATTCAAAAGGAAAATCATGACATAAATGAAAGGATTGTATCATATTAAGGATTCCTCTGGTGTTTATTCACAGATTAAGGGATGTTTATGGGCTCAGACCCGTAAACAGCATAAAACTCCTTTGATTTACAGTCCATCTTAAACCTGCGTTCATTTCCAATTAAGACGAACATTCAGTGATGCAATTAAGGGTTTTGTGATCTGATTTTTGGGTAATTCACGGTCATACTATGGTATCTCTAATATAATGTCTGCCTTGTTTAAGTGGTAAAAGAATTTCATTCATTTAAATGTCAGGGTGGTTTTTCAGTCATTTGTATGTTTTTTTAACCATTTAAAAAACCCTAAATATATTGTTAAAACCATTAATTTTCGATAAATATATATACACACCTCAACATACGCTATTGAATACCTGAATACTGAATAAGAATCATCAGTACTTTGCACCTGAACGTGTTTCAGACCTTAAATCCAAAATTTAAGAACACCTGAAGACGACGAGTTGTTTTTAAGAGGAGATTACGGGATTATTACCAGATTATTGTTCCACAGAGGCACTGAAAGTCTTTTAGTTCATCTCTGTTCAGATCCTCCTCAAACAAGTCTCCCATCTTGCCTCAGCAGGAACCCACACGTCTCTGACAGGTGGTCCATGGTGGTCCAGCTCAGGCTGGTTCCTGGGGTCCAGTTAGAAGTCTCCACCCATGGGAGCCTCCTCCCACCCTCACCTGTCGCCCTGAGCCACGCCCAGCGGGTGGAGGCGTCCCGAGTCCAGCAGCATCCTCCCCAACCAGTGTAGAAGCCGGGAGTACCAGTGCACCCCGTCCCGGTGGCTCCCGGTGGACCCGGTGGACCCGGTCCAGCTGTGGATTAGCCGGAGCGGCGAGAAGGCCCAGTGGGCCAGGGCGTGCTGGTCCACCACGGCGTAGCAGGACGCCGCCACCCCGTCCACCACCAGCGTCCCCTGCCGGGTCAGCGGCGCAAACGCCCCCCGGCTCCCACCGGTGCTGACCCGGGTGATCCGGGACAGACGACCCGCCTCGCCCCGCGACACCAGCACGCACTGTCCCGGCTGGGCGTCGCCGGCATACACGGTCCTGAGGCCGCCGCGGCCCGCCGCCGCCCCCTCCGAGCAGTTCCCCTCGGACACGAACACGAGGTGGGCGGCGGTGAGCGAGAGGCGGGCCCCGGCCTCCGTGTGCAGCGTGTAGAAGAGCTTCCAGGTCGCGGGGTCGCGGTCCAGGAAGACCAGAACCTCGCTGTAAACCATCTCCCCGCCGCCGGCCGACGCCAGGACGCGCTCGCCGGGCCGCAGCTCGCCGATGGACTTCTGAGCGCCGCTCGCCAGCGTGACCGAGGCCTCGCCGGGGAAACAGCCTCCAGACTTAGCCGCCATGGAGTGATCTGAAAGACGGGGAGGTCAAACAGGAGGTCACACAGGAGGTCACGTGGAGGTCAAACAGGAGGTCAAGTGGAGGTCACACAGGAGGTCAAACTGCAGGTCAGGCAGGAGGTTAAAAAGGAGGTTAAAGTTCCTGAAGCTCAAAAGATACAATGTTGAGAGAAATGAATCCATCACTTTGTATCTCATTATTTAAATGACGTATCCTTTGATCTTTGAATGACATTATATTTACACAAAGTAAAAATTCATATCTTCAAAGCTTTGACTTATTATCTCACTTTACATCATTTTAGAGCATCTCATTATTTCTGATTTAGAAATGTGCATTTTTACTGTGGCTTAAAGCACTATAAAATATATTTGAGCTTTCATGTTTCTATTTTTCGTTTCATCACCTCGACTCGGCTTCCATACGAAGCACACTTTTACATATCTTCAACCCCTTTGAGCTAAACATTGACTTCTTCCTCTGGGCACAAAGGAACAATAAGCAGATAAAAGCTCCTCAGGACCGTGTGTGTGTATGTGTGTGTGTGTGTATGTGTGTGTGTGTGTGTGTGTGTGTGTGTGTCTCTATGGTACACAAAGCGACACTCGAGGACCGTTTCAAGTCTATCTGGGGGTAAATATTTGGGGAAGGTAGAAAGCCAAGGCCAGGTGATAAGATAACCTGAAGGAGGAAGGAGCAGAGCAGGAAAACCAGCCAGCAGGTTAATCATCACAGGACTAAAACATGCACGTCTTTTTGAGTGAGACGTTTGTAATTTATTTAACATGCAATTTATATATATATATATTTTTTTTACATAAAAAAAAAAAGTAAATCGTTAATTTTTTATTTTTTCAAATATAGTAATATATATATATATATATATATATATATATATATATATATATATATATATAAATATATATGTATATATATTTTTTTCTTTTTTACTTTTATAAAATCATAAAATTAACAATTATTATTCTTTATTCCCATTATTATGTTCTTTTGTGGAGCGTTGACCTACAGGTCACGGACTTTGCTGCCCCCTAGCGGCTGTTTCCACAACTGCGCCCGTTCAAGTGTTTGTGGTGATTGTCCTTCAGCTCTCTTTTGAGGAATGTCGAGTAAAAAAGGGAGAATATTATTTAAAGGAAAATTAAATTAAAAAAGGAGAAATCAAAAACATGATAAAGATACCAACTTGATTGGTTGCCCTTCTGATCAAGTCAAGGACTGGGCCCTCGCAACCCGATCTGGGAGGGGAGGAGAGAAACAAGGGAAGGAAAGGAGAGATAAAGTAGGAAAAAGGAGAAAGAAAGAGGAAAATCTCAGTTACCACCAATGTGTGAAGGAGGCGTTTAAAGACCGTGTGACTTTCGGCACTTCTGGATGGCACATTAAGAACAAAGAGGAATATGTGGAACCTGAATGTGAAAGTGACTTTAACATACGTGGTTAACCATATCCTCCCACATCTTTCTTGTGACACTTTGGCCCTCCAGGTGGCTTTAAATACTACATTACCCATGAGCCTCGGCTGGTGAAGAAGCGTGCGAGGGCAGCAGCAAATAACAGATTTAAATGGGGAACAGAAACCAGTTTCATATTTCCCAAATTCATCCAAAACAATCTGGTGATTGTTTCATGTTGGTTAAGGTGAACCACTTCCTGGTTTGCACACGTCCCTCTTCTGGAAGAGAACTCGTCTTCTTCTTGTGGAATGTGACGAAGAACTTAAACGTGAGGCGAGTGACAGAGGAGGAAGGTTGAAAGATTAAAAAGCTGAAGATCGTTAAGATGCAAGCAAGAAGAATGTTAGTGATGAGGGAGGAGGAGGAGCCTCAATGGGAAGTAGGAGGAGCCTCAAGGGGAAGTCCCATAGATGAAGCTCAATTATCAGTTATTAAAAATAAAGCTTCCAGATCAGTAGAACTTTAAGTTACGGTGCTATGTTAAAACAGATGTATTGGCTCTTAGGAGTAAGTCTTATTTAAGTAGAATATAAGTATTATATAAGTAGTACTTAGTATCTGTAGATGTGATTATTAGGAGGGGGGTCGGGAAAGAGGAAGCATTTGTTAAACTTTTAAAGAGGAGTGCGAGACATCCGAGAAGCAGCTTCCAACTCTTCCCAGGCTTTTACTTTGAAAGGCTCACCTGACTTGACGCTGCAGTGGATGTGGGCCTTGGACTCGTAGTAGACCCAGTCGAAGCCGGCCTCCACGGCCAGCCGGGCCAGCATGGCGTACTTGTTGCGGTCGCGGTCCGAGGTGGTGATGTCCACGCCGCGGCCCTCGTAGTGCAGCGACTCCTCCGAATGGTGGCCGTCCTCGTCCCAGCCCTCGGTGACCCGCAGGCGGACCCCGGGCCACAGGTTCATCACCGAGATGGCCAGAGAGTTCAGCTTGTCTTTGCAGCGCTGGAGGCATCGGGGGGGCGGGATCAGTGGACAGGAAGTACACGCCGCGTGCACCACGAACAACTTCACTACCGGAGCTTTTATTTTGAAAAAGACGTTTGTGGAGTAACACTTTTAAAGATTCTAACACGTTCATTTAGTTTGTGGTTAGATTTACAGGAACAGGCGTGTTCCTTGACCTTCCCGCCCACTCTGAACCCAAACGTCTACACTAAAAAAGTCCACTTCACCCCCCCCCTCCTCTCTTTCTGTGGCTCCAGACTTCCCACAATGCACCCTGCTGCCCCAGCTCTGATGTTTGCTCTGTGGCGGGAGAAAGGAGGCGATGTGGTGGATGGATGGAGGGGGGAAACGGGTTTAAGGGGGGGCTACATGAACAAGGGGTCCTCAGGGTCCCTCTAAACCTGGAGTCTGGTCGCGGTGAGCAAACATAAGGTGAGAGGGCCGATTGAAGGCCTCGGCTCGGCCTGTAAATCTTGCAGTCAGCTCCGTTAATCTCCTCCAGAGTGACACCTGAACTCACCTAAGCTCCTCCCCTAGAAAAGGGGAGGAGCTCAGGTGACTAATTGGCCTGAAGGGGGCGCTGCTGAGCTTTCATCCTCAAACGGGTCACGAAACAGAGTTTGGATGAGTTTAATAAATGCAATCTGACATTTAAACCCCAATAAGAGCAGCAGCTTTATAGAGGAAGCAGCAGTGCAGCAACACACATCAGATGATCGATCACATCTACGGTACTTTATTCCCACACGGCACACACCCGCCTGCTGGGGGCGCTGTCTCAACACGCGGTGGGTCCAAATTCAGATATTTAACAGGATGAGGAGTCCAGACGTTTAGGAGTCACATGACGAAGGTGCACGAGTTAAACACACACACACACACACACAACTGGGAAGGTGTTGGAACAATAAACCGGTTATTTCATTTACTTAACTTGAACTCAACCTCTTTTCGAAACGTGTCTTTTCTACTTGATTTGCAACTTGTAACATGTTAGTTTTTAAATGTTTAACTCAACATATGAAGCTTTTAAAAGCTCGTAAATGTCGACATTCAGAGTGAATCCAGATGCAGGTTTTATTGCACCGGACTGACACAAGAAAAGTACCTTAACGTCGAGTGGAATCATGACTAGGACTTCTTGTTTCCCCACAGCGTCTCGCTTCATGACCCTCGGCGAGAAAGTGGGATTAAACCCCATAAACGTCCTTTTCCCTGAGATGAGAATAGCTCGCGCCTCGGGGCCACATATGCCTTTTCACGGTGTCCGTGTGGCGCGCGCGTGTTTTCTCTGCGGTCGCCGCACCGAGCTGGACTTCATAAATCAGTCGCTCCATGTTGTTGCTTTTCCTTTCAAGGTGTGCGGATCGACGGGGGTTTCTGTCGGGCGGCTCGAGCACTAAACCGCTGGCTGCACAAACATTGGGCTCGCGGGCGGACAACACGCGCCGTTCAGCGGCCCCGCGGGTCGCGGGGCGTCGCCCAGTCTCGTTGGGCGCGCGAGGGGACGACATGTGCGCGAGACAAAGCCGCCTCTCTCTCCATCCAAACGCGGCGAGGATGTTTTTTAAAAACCGGACACCGCGCCGGTCTGCGCCTCCGGAGCAACGTTTACGCGTCACGTCTGCAGGACATCCGTGACGTCACAGCGGCGTGCACTGATCGGGAAGAAGGGAATGCGAGATTCTGTTTAATTGCGGCTGCAGCGCAAGAGAAGGGGCTATTTCTGCACGTGTGGTGCGCAAACAAACACCAGAAGTAACACGGAGTGTAACCGACAAGCAGGAGGCTGTCCGCTCTGCATCACTTTGGAGACGATAAAAAGAGTTTACTTTGTATTTATTTCACAATGTGCATGTGGGTGATTGAATCTTTACTACCTGCAAGTGTGTTGCACTTTTTGGATTAATTTTCTCATTTCCTTTTCATAAAAAAATGACAAATAAATGTAATACAGATTCTGGAAATAATTTAAACTTATAATCAAGTTTCTCAGTGAGGGCAGCCCGACATAACTCAACCCCACGTGTTGCTTTTGGCCACTTGCACGTACACACTACATCTCGGACGGTACACTCAGCTGAAGTGGATATTTCTTGCAGTGCGCGCGGCGAGGTGACAGCTCCAGACGGGAGTGCGCGCACTTTCATTCCCCACGTGGGTCTGTGGACATAAGCGCTGCCGCTCCGAGAGGAAGCCCGCGGTCACGAGAGCCAGATATAAATACGGTATTCCTGGGGAAATTGGGAGTCAAATAAATTCCTCACGGGGCCACATCAATGACGGTGTCGTAAAAAATAATCCTGACAGTCCAAAAGGCGACTGTCTGGCCAGCAGGGCTAAAACGAAAACGGTAAACATCAGGACCCGCTGACCAAATACGACTTTTGGCTGTTTTTCCACCAAAGAACGCGACGTACAACAGAGGACAGAGTGTTTTAATTAAGAGAGACCGCTTTTCCATACATTTTTAGACGGGGTTACCCTCTTTTACGCACGCGCTGCCCACAGTGACCCTCTGAGAGTCCATGTGGAGCACAAGAGGAGAGCTCTGATTCAAACTGCGCTGTGTCAACAGCTGCCAGGGGTTTAAGAATCGACTGAACAAAGAGTTGAGCAAACACTGACGACTTGTAATCAGTTTCTCAACAAGCAGCACTGCAAGGGCTAGTATATATACTTGTATTCTGCAATGACAATACACTGAATCTGAATCAGAAGAAAAACGCACGTTTTCATTTCAGGGAGCTGTGGTTTGATTTAACAAAGTCAGGATGGTCTGAGAGAGAGAGAGAGAGAGAGAGAGAGAGAGAGAGAAAGAGAGAGAGAGAGAGAGAGAGAGAGAGAGAGAGAGAGAGAGGCACCCTGCTGTGATTATCTCATCATGGAGAGTATTACTAGCTTCTAAACTGAATGAATCCAGACTCTTGAGACAATGTGAGTTGTTTTTTAAGGGACGAGCCTTGAGTCAACAAAAAATGCGGAAAAAGATAACAGTGTCCACGCGTTGGGAGACTGGGCAAAGTGCAGCAGCAAAGCTCTGGAAACCCCTTAATAAGCAGGTTGTAATGGCTAAAAGGCTCTACGGTGTCCGGGAGGGTTACCTGTGTCATCATGCGGTCTGCACCTGTGTTCTCCTCGTCCTTGAAGATGATGTCGGGGTTGTAGTTGGGGGTGAGCTCCTTGAAGCGCTCAGAGTTCCGGGTTATTTTCCCCTCGTACCTCCCGCTGGCCCCGAGAGTCTTCTCGGCCACGTTGGGGCTGAACTGCTTGTAGGCGAGCGGCGCGAGTTTCCGTGGTGAGCGCCTTTTGCCGTAGCCTCGGCCCGGCCCGCAGCCCTCGCTGCCCCGCGAGAGGAGAAAGGCGCACGCGGCGAGGCACGTCACCAGCGTCGGGAGCAGCATTACGCCCCGGGCCGGTGCGTGGCCCCCCGGCGGGGGGCTGTGCTTCTCTGGATGAGGCTCCCACACCCACCCGCCCGCCCCGCGTGGGTTCCCCTTTATGACTCTAGAGTGGCGGTAACGCAGCCGGTCTCGTTCCAGAGGCCCCCAAAAGTGGCCATTCCCGGCGCGTAAAAGTGTCCAGTGCGCCGCTGGACACGGAGAGACCTAAACCTGTCCTCTGAGCGAGGGACTCTCCTGAACTCTCTCCTGGACTCTCTCCTGTCCCGAGTGCACGCGGAGGCAGGGGCATAAATAGGCGAGGTGAGTTGATCTTGGCAGGCAGGTTCAAAGCCGCCTGTCTGTGTCGGAGCTGTGACAAAAGCGCTGCACGCAGACGCAGTCTGGCTGCGCCTGTTGGGCACGGCGGTCAAAGGGTGTCCCCGCAGCGGTCTCTCTGCCTCTCGGTCAGCTCTCAATGCGTCCCTGTGGCGCAGGGCTGCTGGCAGGAATGGAGGAGATCCTACGACACACAGATGAGGTGCCGCGGGAGAAGAAGGAGACCGCGCCCTGCTGGACCTGCCCTCCGCGCGCCTCTCCTCCCACTGGGGTGGCACGGGCCCCGCGGCCGCCTCCGTGTGTTCAGTGAGCCAAGAGGACAGACACACACCGAGCCACGAGACCGTCCGGCTGGCGCGCGCTCCCTCTGTCCTTTGGACCCTCGTCTCCAAGTGAAGACGCACGAGCAGGTGCGCACGTTAACGCGTTCTCCCCGTTACGACGTGAGCCTGTCCCCGGGGTCTCCTGCAGAGATCCAGGACCCTTCAAGGGCTCTGATACTTTTCAATCCAGAAAGTTCCTAGAAGTCCCTCTGACAAGCCGCCAGAGAGCAGCTGGATCCACTGAAGGTTCCTCCAGGTGAGAAGAACCAAGCAGATTCCCTTGGATTCCCCTGCAGGGGAAGAGGAACCTCCTCAGGAACTTCTCCACGGGTCAAAACTAAAGTTCCTGCACACGGAAATAAAACCAGTGATAAACCTGGAGCAGCATCGGATCTGGATCCACTGAAAGGTTCCAGGATTAGAGCTTCAGCTCTCAGCCATCTTTACATTAATATCAAACTCTCAGGCTGATGACTCACAGGGAGCCAAGCTGGGGTCTGAGGCCCTCCGGGGGCCTTTAGTCTGTCCCTCAGGGGTCCAAAGGGAAATATGAATACTTATGGGTCTCAAATGAGGAGGAATCTCTAAACCGCGTTGAAGCATCATTAAATATTTTGCTTTGGCGCCAAAATCCCCCAAAACATGGAGTCCGGTCCCAGGAGGCCGAGCGGCAGACTTCTGGTTGATTGATGGCTGCAGCTCAGAGCTCGTCCACGGCTCTTCCTCTTCCTCTTCCTCTTCTCCTCCGCCTTCGTAACGCGTTCCTGGAAACGACCCGGCGATCCTCATTTCCCGTCACCGCCTCCCTCTTTCTCCTCGGTGGCGTTTGTCACACGTGTCATCTCCACCTCAACGGCATTCCACGATGCCGCAACACCTCAAGTCCACATCTCACGGAGCGCCGCGGGCCGGAGGGACCGCCGTCTGCCCCCCCCCCCCCCCCACACACACACACACACACTGAGGGTCCGGAGCGTTGAGGACATCCTAAACGCGCCGCCGTGTTTCTGTTTTTGATTTAAATAACGGACAAAAACAGCGTTAAAAATGACGTTCATCTTTAATTAAACAGTTTAAAATATTGATTATTATTCAATAGCATGTTTCATCTAAAAGCCTTTTGTATGATAACATCTTAAACCCTGATTTTAAAAAACATCAATAAAAACATGAATTTCAAAATAAAAGTTTAAAAATAGGAATGTGTTTAAAAAGGAAAAGCACGTCTTCTTATGAAGAGCTCTTCCCGCTCACGGGGCGTTCGGGGTCGGCGTGTGCGTCTGAATGCTCGGCTCATCGGAACAGGCCCACTTTCTTCTTCTTTGGTTTGGAGGACGCTCGCTCTGCAGCTCTGGACGCCGGTCGAGGCTAAACAGGAAACAGGAAGTCGGGTTTTAAGCAGCTTTCACTCTTTTAGACTTTTATCACATATGCATTTCTCTAAGTATTCTTTGTTTTAGAAATTTCCTGTTTTTCAACTATTATTCATGTTGATTCTTCAGAAAACCCCATTCCAATTATATCATATATACATACCTGCAAACTCATGAGGGATGAAAAAGGTGACAACCATATAATATGGTTAAAGTTAAAGTACTCTTCGATCTACACTGTTCACGTGGATGACCTATTTTGATTTCAAAACGGCGTATTTCGCAGAAAGGTGACAAGTTTGCAGGTGTGTATAAATATATTTTAGTCAAAGCATTGTCCGACATCTACATGATTAGTATTCACGTCATGTTTCTGACCTTTTCTTCGGTGGGTCCGACCTGTTGCTCCGCAGGTCTGTCGGCCATCTTGGCTGCGGTGGCGCCCCCCGGCCCGCCCTCGCCTCCACCTGCAGGACGAGCACACACCTTCAAGTCAAAGCATCCAACACGGCCTCCGCCTCCGGCGCCGGCGGTCCAACGCACCTGAAGACGACGCGGCGACCGCCCCTTCTTCTTCTTCTTCTGCCGGCCGCTGGTCCGGAGACCGTTTGCATTTGCGGGCGTTGTCGTGGGCGACGACGGCCGCGTACAGACGCTGGAGGTCGGCGTCGAGGCCCAGAGGGTCAGGAGGGAGCAGAGGAAGAGCCTGATTGGACGAGAGACGGGGTCAGACGATGAGGTGAAACTACAACACACACACAGCCAAACACACACGCACGCCCGTTGAGTTGCGGCTCCGTGCTGCGGGTGCGTTTGTTTTACGGCCCGTCGTGGGAGTCACATGCCGAGGTGAGACGGAGCGGCGATAAGCCTCTAATCAAAGCTGCATTATTGGCACAGCTGACACACACACACACACACACACACACACACACACACACACACACACACACACACACACACACACACACACACACACACACACACACACACACACACACACACACACACACACACACACACACACACACGATGAGGGTGCGTGTAAACTCCGGTGACACTAGAGGAACACTCCCTACTCACTAAACCTCTTTTCCCCTCGCTGGAGGACAAACTCTCAGAATTAGCTCCTCAAATATTGACCGGAGGCCTCGGTGGTCTCGGCCGGGCAGCGGGGCTCCGGGGGGGGGGGGCCTGGGGGCTCCTGGGGGGCCCCGGGGGGGGGGCCCTGGAGAGGGGCCCGGGGGGCTCCTGAACACACTCCTCGGTCGGGTTTCGAGGTTTCGCATTGATTTATTTTTGTTATTTGTTTGTTCAAATATCGTTAAAAATAAATGTAAATGATCTGGTAAGGCTTCGTTCTGCTTCAGGCACAGAGAACGCAATGTGCAGCAGAAAGCCCACCTTATACCGGACCCCCCCCACACACACACACACACACACACACACACACACACACACACACACACACACACACACACACACACACACACACACACACACACACACACACACACACACACACACACACACACACACACACACACACACACACACACACACACACACACACCTCGCTGGCTGCCAGCTCACTTCACATTATTTCAGACGGGCAGTTCAATTGGTCGGATCCGGCTCTTATTTGGTCCTTTGAAGCCCCTCCTCCTCCCTGTGGACGCCGCCGTGGTGAGAGGGAGGAGGAGGGGGGGGGGGGGAGGCTCACGCAGCGGCGTCGGGCCAGGCGAAGCGTTTAGTTCATACGTCTCTAGAACAAACTACAATAAGAGGAATAAAAGATAAAGCGGGTCAATAACCTCCTGAGTCTGAGGAATGTTCCGGAAGGTTTTGTGACAGAACAAAGTCCTCCAGGCAGAGGAGGCGGAGCCTCTCACCTGGTGGCCTCTAGGCTCCTCCCCCTAGCGCAGAGTAAAGCCCCATGTGGTGAAGGTGAGAGGAGGAGGAGGAGGAGGAGGAGGAGGGGGGTGGTCTCTATTATTAGCAGGTAAACAGCCGGCTGCTGTGTTCCAGGTGAGGGTCCTGGTGCCGAGGAGTCTCCCTCTCCCTCGTGTTTACTCTCTCCCTCACTGCTCGCCACCTTGTTTTCTCCGTCGCCGCGACCTCAGCTTCCCCGTCTCCGCCGCGCCAGACACTCGACCCCCCCCCCCCCCCCCCGGCGAGGAGGCGAGTGGAGGCATCGGACCCCGTCAACTCATCCCTGTGACTCAAGTGATGTCACTCGAGTCGAAGTGAGCGTCTGTAGCTGCACACATCCAAGAATCCCCCAGAATCCTCTCTGCCTTCAGGGCTCACAGGAACACTTTGATCACATCCACAATAAAACATTACGAGCCATCGCATCGCTCTTGGATTCATAGTTTTCACGCGTTCCTTTAGGATTACGGTGGAATCTAAAAGTGTCCGATGACGTCGGCCCGCCTCACGGCTCGTGGACCGGAGCGCGGCGGCGGCGGCGGCGGCGTGTTCACGCGCCCGCGGCGCTCTCGGGCCTCCTGATGTCTTGTGGGTCGCCGCTCCGGGCCGGGGATCGGCTCGGCGGCCCGGAGCCGGAGCGGCCAAAGCCACAGAGCGCCTAATTACAGAGCGGAGCGGGGACAGCCCTGTGGAAACTCTGGAACTGACAGGAGAGGAGGAGGAGGAGGAGGAGGAGGAGGAGGAGGAGGCTGTGCTGCTCTTTACCGTTCAGGAGCATATTTCAGAGGGACGTCGGCAAATGTCTCATTTTTTCATCCAGACGGACCGGACCAGCTCCAACTGTCTGCTGGCTCACCTTTAGCTCAATCAAAGGCGTCCCCCCCCACCTCCTCCTCCTCCTCCTCCTCCTCCTCCTCCTCCTCCTCCTCCCCACCACCAAGGCCCTGAATTCCTCAGGTAGGTGAGATAAAGACGATGAGGAAACCCTCCTCCTCCTCCTCCTCCTCCTCCTCCTCCTCCTCCTCCTCCTCCTCATGTGACACACCGATCAGCAGGAGAGTTTTCCTGCTTCGAAGAAGCGTTCAAACCAATTCTTGTTTCTGATTGGTCCCTGAGAGGAGTGTGTGTGTGTGTGTGTGTCGTGCGGTCGTGGGGTGAAGACGTTTCCTCCCTGCTCCCGACTTAGATCAGATATTAGGATTTTCCTCGTGGGGACGCTCAGCAGAGCGATGACGGCGTGGAGCGACGGCCGCCGCTCAGATGTGGCTGGACGGCCGCGCGGTCGCCGTGGCGACGGGAAGCCGCCGATCTCGTGAAAACAGGAAGCGGGCGACGTTCCCGAACGGTGACAATTCAACCCGGAGCCGACAGATGTGACGCTGCTGCAGGAGCGTGTGTCACCATCACACACACACACACGAAGATAGAAACACACACAGTCATGCATTCAGACATAAAGATAGAAAAACCATCAACATGCGTCACAGCTCTATGTGGACAGGAAGACACGCCCCCCCGTCAGGTCACGAGCTGCTGCTGCCGCCACACACACACATACACACACACACACACACACTCTGATACACACACACATCCTGAGGGAAGCTGATTTGATCCTAAAAGGTTTTTCAAATATAGTAAAACCAGCATCAGCCTGTGCCCAAGTTAAATATGTGTGTGTGTGTGTGTGTGTATCAGTGGGAAGCGCATGCTAATTCCACCCATGTAAATGTTGACCCGAGCTGGGTGGGGTGTTTGTGTGGCGACGGCCAGGGGAGGGGCTCCACGGAAAGCTGCAGTAGAAAATAAAAGCTGCTGCTCCTGTCATCATGGGCTCTCCTCCGTCCTCCTCCCCTTGGTGTGGCAGACGGAGGCCACAACCGGCCAGCACACACACACACACACACACACACACACAAGTACACACACACACACACACACACACACACACACACACACACACACACACACACACACACACACACACACACACACACACACAGTTTGTGGACATGGTGAAAGAGGGGGTAGAGATATTTGGCCCCAGAACCTTAAATAACTGAGTAAATGTCAAGAAGTTCAAGGAGAAGAAAACTGATGTTTCATAAGATGAAGCTCCTGCAGATAGCGTAGCGTAGCTTAAAGACGGGAAACTGCTCAACAAATTAAACGGCAACCTGTGTGGTGAGCGTCACCATGGAAATGGTCGCTGGAAAGACAGACGCAGACACACACACACAAACACACACACAGGCCCAACCCTGATAGATAAATACTGCACACACACGCCAAACGCCTTCAGCTGATTCCGTGTGTGTGTGTGTGTGTGTGTGTCTCTCTCCCTTTGACGCGTCCCGGTGACATTTTTCCCAGACGAGTTTTATTTCAGTGTGGACTTCGGTCTGGAGGCGGCCTCGTCGCAGCCCGGTGGTATTTGCCACGAGGAAGAAGACTTTGATCCATTCCTACTTCTTCTTCGTCTTCTTCTTCTTCTTCTGTGGTGTCTAAGTGTCCGCTGCCCAACGCCGTGACGACTCAATAACAAAACAGAGAGCGCCCCGAGGCCCTGACGTCCATGTCTCTACGTACCTGAGCTCAGACACACTGAGCGGCTTCTTCTCTGAAAGCCACCTTGTGATGCCACTGAACACACACACACACACACACACACACACACACACACACACACACACACACACACACACACAGGTGTGACTTATGGTGGATAAACAGCCTCCATGAACAAAGCATCTCTTCCTCCAGAAGGATGAGGAGCTCATGTCGGGCTCAAAAATCACTTCATTAAACCCAGCTGCACATTTTAGAAAATAAAACAATAAGGCCGGGAGAGCACGGCTACCCAGAGGACATTCCACAGGTAGATCTGAAATACCCACGCATGCACAGTCAGAGATGAGAAATTCCACACCTGAAGACAGTAAACATTTCATCATGAAAGGCTCCGCCCCTGCTCTCTGATTGGCTGACGGTAACAGGCGGCAGGAGCGTTTTATTGTGCGCTTCCTGCAGCCGGATAATAACAGGCCTGTGTTGTGTGCGTGTGTGTGCGTGTGCTGACCCCTCACCTTTGACATGAAGTCCTCTCGGTACGTTTTCTCCTCAAAGACGTCCGTCTGCAGCCGCTCTGAGGTCCAAAAACACAAAATAAAATCTCATTGAACAGAAATGTGGGAATATTACTAATGTTCAAACGTCTCTTAAGCAACAATGTTTTATTACTTTAGAATTTAACCTCATTTAATTCTTTATATTTCACATCATCTGGAATTTCTAAAGCACATTTTAACTTGTTTTTCAGAATAAAATACGACCTTCATCTCACTCCTTACTAATATTTTTCCTTTGTTTTTGATAAATATGATCAGTAGTTTATCAACTTGAGAAGATGGAGTGTTTGTGTACTGTTCATGTGTGTGTAACAAGCGTGTGTGTGGTGTGTGTGTGCATGTGTTACCTCTGCTGAGCACCGCTCCGTTCTCTCTGTAGTCCTGGATCTCTGCGTCTTTCCTCCCCAGCAGACCTCCCAGCTGCTCCACCTGCCGCTGCAGCAGGTGGCTCATCGCCAGCAGGGGGCGCACCAGCTGAGCGCATGCCTGAAAACACACACACACACACACACACACACATACACGCACGCACGCACGCACACACACGCACACACACACACACGCACACACCAGAGATAAACTCCCCATGCCTGGCTTATGAGAGACATCATTCCTGTATCCCTTTCTAAACGTCCACTCGTCTCCCGATAGGTTGAAAGGTGGAGCGTACCACAGCGACGGGGGCGGGGGTGCAGTGGAACTCCCAGTAAAAGGGCAGCCCCACCAGCTCGCTTTTCAGCTTAATCCAGATGTTTCCGTCCTCGTGGCGCGTCAGGGAGATCTGGGCCTCGCCGCCGGCCTGCCCGTCACTTCCCGTCAGGCAGGGCTGAGCCACCTCACGCAGGTGGGAGAAGAACGCCTCCACCTTGGCCCGCAGACGCCGGTTCAGCTCCTGGGGGGGAGTGTTCCGTCAAAAGGTCAGAGAGGTCACGGTGACTGACGGCAGCGTCAACTCGATACCTGCGCTCTCCTCTGGATGGCAGCGGCGTCCATCGTCTCCTCCCACACGCAGCTCCCGTCCGTCAGCAGCAGGCGGTACGCCGCCTCCCCGAAGCGGCTCTTGGCGAGCAGCCGGCAGCCGCCGATGCTCACGGGCAGCCAGGGGTGCTGCAGGAGGGCGTCGGCGGGGGATCCTCTGGCCTCCATCACGGACACGCTGGCAGAAGGACATAGGTCAACTAGACATCTAAATGGAGCGACTCCGAGGCTCATGGGTATTGTAGTGTTTAGAGGCAGCAGACATCCAAAAAGGAACATTAAACTATCCAGGAAACTACGGTACTGTGTTTACATGGGGAAGTAAACTCATCACATAGATTTTAACGTGTCATCAAAGGGGAATGAATGGTCTTTAATGTCTGAATGTAAGTGCAATATACATGAGGATTTTTTTAATTCTTGAATAAATGAGTATATGCTCTTCTATTGATGTCACGGGTGTGCATTATAAGAGGATTACTTCACTCGGACCCCTATAACTGACCCCCAAGGCTCGGGCCGCACAGCCGGCTCTGAGACGACTGACGCCGGCTACCGACGCGTCATTTCCCGCTGCAGGAGAGGGGGGCCTCGGTGCGGCGCTGCGGGGACCGGCTCTCCTCCTCCGCCCTGCCAAACGACACAAACGAGGTCTAAGTCCCTTTATGACAACAGTATGAAGCAGGAGGCTCCATTCAAGTCCCTTTTGAAAGGGATTTTAAAATGTGGCTAAAATGAGCTATTTCATCTAAAGTTCCCACTTTCTATATTATATTTAAACTTGTTTTCCCCCACGTTAGTATCTGAAGCTCAAAGGAGTTTTGTTGTTCCATCACAGCAGCTCGTAAGACGTTTTAAAAACATAAAAACAAGAGTATTATTACTTTTTTTGCAACAGACGACGCTACCTTCGCGTCGTTTCCGGTCGAGTGTGCAGGATTCTGACTCCGACGAGAAACAACAGCGTGTTAAAGGTTCCGCGTCAACGTGTAGCTGTTTCCCGTACAACCGAAAGTGCAGCGTTATCTCCTCACGCGGGTCCCTTTATGACTCCGCGGTGCTTCACCGGTGTAATCCTGGGTAAAGCCCACCTCGGATGAGTCTTTCAAAGAGCTAATAAACGGGACTCGGATCATGGAGGACGTTTGTGGAAGAGAAAGAAAGATCACGAGCACTACCACAAGCAACAGAAAGCAGGGGGAGGAAAACCCTGCAGGAAACAGGTATTCCCACTGTCCACCATGCTCTAATGGAAAATATGCAATTCTCTATTATTTAACGTGCATATTGTTCGGCAGAAACGAGGCAGGGGACGGGGCTGCTGTCTGCAGCGACGGCGCGGAGCATCAGCCGGACGAGGAGGACAACAACACACTGTCGCTGATCTCCTGGAATGTGGATGGACTCGATGAAGAGGAGCAGCCGGAGAGAGCGAGGGGCCTCTGCTCCTACTTAATCTCGTAAGATCTCACTTGATGTGCTTTTGAAGGGGCCCGTCACACAAATAGCAGGCGCCTGATTTACGGTGGAGCCTTGCAGGAAGCTGGTGAAATAGCAGAGCAGCAGATGTGCAACGAGTTCCATTAAAAACCTAGTTTGCATGAGATCTTGGGGATTTGCAGGTACATGCTCAAACTTGTCCTCTGCAGTTTAAAACCGTCTCCTTCTTCATTGCACCTCCACGCAGACACTCCCCTGACGTGGTGCTGCTTCAGGAGCTCATCCAACCGTACACCCTCTTCGTGAAGAAGCACCTGGCGGACAACTACACCTTCATCGAAGGTACGGGGAGAAAATTGATCACCTGGCGTCTCATGAATGAGTTTTCTACATGCGTCCTGTCAGAGCATGTTTCTCCACAGATGCATGTTCAGCTCGTTCATTTACCTATACGGACCACACACACTGTGATGCATTCTGTGCAACCTGTTCAGGTGGTAAGGAGAATTACTTCATCGGGATGATGCTGAAGAAGTCTCGGATCACACTGCTGGACAGTGAGATAGTCACCTATCCAACCACCAGCATGATGAGGAACCTGCTCGTGGCTCAGGTCGGTGCACGGACCACTCGTTTCATCTTCACCTGGTGCATCGACCATAACGTCTTCTTTTTAAAACCAGGTGCTGTTCAAAGGCCAGAAGTTTTGCCTCATGACGTCCCACTTCGAGAGCTGCAAGGCCAACGCAGGAGAGCGGATGAGGCAGCTGAGACTGGTGATGAAGAGGATGGCGGAGGTGCCCGATGACGTCACCGCCCTGTTTGGAGGAGACACCAACCTGAGGGATGCTGAGGTTCGTCGGTGTCTCTTTGTCTGCCGTCATTTCTTTCCGATGAAGCTGTAATGAATCTGCTCTCGCTCAGGTGGGCAAAGTGGGCCTTCCCGACTGCGTCTGCGACGTGTGGGAGCAGCTGGGGGAGCCGGAGCACTGCCGCTACACATGGGACACTCACGCCAACACCAACAACGACCACCGCTACAAGAGCCGCTTCCGCTTCGACCGGCTGTACCTGCGGCGGGCGGCCGGGGACGGCATCCCGCAGCTGGAGCCCGACAGCATGGCCTTGATCGGGATGGAGAAGCTCAAGTGTGGCTGCTACACCAGCGACCACTGGGGCATCTACTGCACGCTGTCCGCTCAGTAGAGACGCACAACGCGAGCTGAAGCCCCCCGAGGGTCCGGCGTCCTCGCAGCGCACCGTCATTCTTCTCTTTTGTTTATGTGTGCGTCGTCGGACGTCTGCACAGTCTGTGTTTTTTAATGTTTGTGTAATGATCTGATACTTAGATGTGAGTAGACGCTCTAACGTGTGTAGTGTGTAATATGTAGTGCACAAAGGAATTAGAGGAGCAACTCACAGGTGCAACACAATAAAGTGAATGTGGATGATTTTAAATACACTTTTTATCACAGTGTATGGCAGTAACTGCATGATGTAATACGACAACCATTAGTACAATAATGAGGCTTCAAAGTAACATTTGTCAATAATTAAAGAAATACAAAAACGAATTGGGAGTTAGTGTGTGTAATATTTTGGAAAGATAACGGTTAAAATATTTAATGCATAATATTGGTGTACACATTTACCAAGATAGGATTTGTATTTGTGATTTTTAACATTCAACCAACAATGTATAAAAAAGGAGCATGACAAAATATTTGTATTGGAATTAAAATATACAATTATGTAAATTCATTAAAATATGCATAGCTGTTTGAAAAATATCTTATTGTTTTAATTATTATAATAATTTAACAATGGGAAAGCAATTTATTTCTGCAGATCAACTAACACATTAATAAAGAAACGAATATTAAACCGTTCCTGTCTGCCGCGTCAAAACAAACGCATTGTCCCTTTAAGGGCACGTGGTCATCACCTAGGAGAAGTTGTGTTTACTTCCGGGTTGTCAGGACTCGCCAACAAGAGGAGCAAAGCGGATTAGCGTCCTGCAGACATGGCGGGGGGGTCCGAGGACGACGTCCCAGGTAACCACCTCCTCATACCTGTATTTCTCATGAAGAACTCCTCCGCGTGCAGCGCGTGCAGCGACAGGCTCCTGTCTCACGCACGCGCGTCTCCCTAGGAGGTGAAGTCTGCTTGGCTTTACTAGCCACAGCATGTACTCTGTGAGACGGTGCATGTACTCCACAGGGACTCATGTACTTGTACTGCAGTATTCTGGTCACAATTAAGTCGTTTAAAGTTCTTCTAAAGTACTGCAGCAACAGTATCACAAGTAGAAGAACACGATATAAAACATGTTGAGTTCACTTTACTGAGATACTTTAAGTCCAGATGCTGAATACTTTAGGTGGGGCAGAACATCACAACAATAAAGCTCTGAGTGTTGTTGGAGAGTAAAGGAAACGAAACACAATACACACTTAAATACCCTTAACTCCTCTGTATATTTAGTATTTGGTATTGTTCTTGTGTTTTATTTGTATATTTTATTTGTAATAATGCTCTAATGCTGTGATCCTGACATGTCCCCACTGTGGGACGACTAAAGGATTATCTTCTCTCATCTTAAAGACTCTTGTGTTGTTCTCCAGACGTCGACTAAGTCCTCCACCAGTACGAGTGTCCTTCAGTTTAACGTGCGTGCTTTGCATTATTTCGTTGTCATTCCTTTCCTTCAGAGTCGGGAGCCGTTTTTACTTTTGGAAAGAGTAAATTTGCGGACAACGTCCCGAGTAAATTCTGGCTGAAAAACGACGTCCCCCTGAAGATCGCCTGTGGGGACGAGCACACGGCCTTCATCACCGGTAGGGGCGGAGCAGAGCTCTTAAACGTGACCCTGAAATGCATTCTCAGAAACAACAAACACACTCCTGCTGAACGAATGCGTGATAACACATCGATCGTCTTGCTCTGCACAGAAAATGGGAAACTCTTCATGTTCGGCAGCAACAACTGGGGCCAGCTGGGCCTGGGCTGCAAGCGCACCGTCAGCAAGCCCACGTGTGTCAAAGGTCGGCCTCACACACTTCCCGTGTGTGTGTGTGTGTGTGTGTGCGTGTGTGTGTGCGTGTGCGTGTGCGTGTGCGTGTGCGTGTGCGTGTGCGTGTGCGTGTGTGTGTGTGTCTTGGGCCTCCTTTGTGCTACGGGACATTAGAGGTGCAGCAGGGGAAAGCATCCCCATCGTAATTCCAATCTGGAAGGTCCATAATCTGTGTAATCTAGAGAGAGGCAGTTGGTTCTCACTCGATCCGCTGTTACACACAAATACACGCGCACACGCACACACACACACACACACACACACACACACACACACACACACACACATTGTGTGTTTAATATATTCATCAAGAGATGATTTAGCATTAAAGTTCATTCTTATCCTTGTAACCTGTTTAACGCGTGTAATAACACATTATTTTCCACAAGGCGTGTTACTAGAACAACACACTCAGCACTACATGTCTATTCATGTGATATTTGTTATTATTTTTGTGTAATTTCAGCTCTTAAATCTGAGAAGGTGCAGTTTGTGGCCTGTGGGAGAAACCACACTCTGCTCCACACAGGTGAGCTTCTTCACTTCTTCCAGAGCCGAGGGCCGAGAGCAGGTAAGGAGCCCGTTGTGCCTTCTGGTTGCAGCCCAGGGCAAAGTGTTCGCCTCGGGGGGGAACGGCGAGGGGCAGCTGGGCCTCGGCGACTGCGAGGAGAGGACGTCCTTCCAGAGGATCGGCTTCTTCGATTCTCGTGGACCAATCAAAATGCTCGCCGCCGGCTCCAACACCTCCGCCGCGCTCACAGGTGAGGCTCGCATTCCTTCTTAGAGGCACCTTAATTACATTAGATTTAATCATTCTAATGTTATTTGTTGAATTGAAATGTAAATGTTTGGACGGTAAATCAATTTTAAATTTATGAATATTTTCATTACAATTTCTATTAAAATTTAGAATAATAATTAAAACCTTTTTGTCTGGTGTGGTCAATAAATTAAAATCGATTTTTTTAAATTAGGATGTTTTTTTCAATATTATATTTAATTCATATTGTTTTCCTTTTTTCAAATTTCAATCCATTTATTTTAGAAATTTAAAATGCTGTAACATAATTCTTTATATAACATTATTTTAACTTTAAGTCCTCAGGGAACAAAATAACCCCCGTTACGTTTAAACACAGAACAACAGTTTTTACATTTAAAATCAGAAGAAAATGAAGACGATGAAGTAGCATGAAATGAGAGTAAGAAGTGTCCGTTGCCGTGGCAGCGAGCGGGAAGCTGTTCATGTGGGGCGACAACACGGAGGGTCAGATCGGTCTGGGCAAGGAGAGCCACACCGTGGCGCCGCAGGAGGTCAGCGTGGGCCGGCCCGTGGGCTGGGTGTCCTGCGGGTACTACCACTCCGCCCTCGTCACAGGTGAGAGGTCAGCCGGGCGCCAGGTGAGGAGTCTGGAGTCATGGTGTATGACGGTGTAGGACGGTGTATGACGGTGTATGACGGCGTTCTTGCTGCGCCCCAGTGGACGGGGCGCTGTACACCTTTGGGGAGAGCGACAGCGGGAAGCTGGGCCTGGCCCCCGAGCAGCTGCCGCGCCACCGGGTGCCTCAGCTGGTCAAGAGCCTCAAGGAGCCGGTGACACAGGTGGCCTGTGGGGGCGGGCACACGGTGGCACTCACAGGTAGGGGGCACACTAAAGAACTACAAACATGGCGGAGGACGTTTCATGAACTTGTGCATGTTTTAAGACGGATTCAAGTAAATGTGCACACACGTTTACGATATAGTTTATATATATATATATATATATATATATATATATATATATACAGTATGTATGTATTTTAGATAAATAAATTAGAGGAAAAGGCAAGAAAACATTTAACAAGGTATCTTGTATATATATATATATGTATGTAATATTTATTTTGCATATATAGAATACATATTATATATATATATATATATATATATATATATATATATATATATATGTGTATATATATATATATGTAATAAAAATTACATTAATAAATATGACATATTTTTATATATATGTCATATGTATTCTATGTATAAGTTATGGTCTAAATATTGTTCTTGACTTTTTCTTCATCTAAAATAATCTTCATTTTGTTTGATCTGAGTAGAAAATAAAATATGTAGCTGCTACAGCTCATTCATAATAAATAAAAAGTGAGGTCACAGGTGACCTTAGCCTCCACAAGGTCAGACGTGACGCACGCCACCTGTTGGTGACGAAGGCCTCCTCTTCCTCAGAGGACGATGTGTTCACCTTCGGCCTCGGTGAGTTCGGACAACTCGGCCACGGCACGTTCTCCTTCGAGTCGCGGCTCCCCCGGGCGGTCGAGCACTTCAAGAAGGGCCGAGTGTGTCACGTGGCCTGCGGAGAAAACCACACCGCCGTCATCACAGGTGACGCTTCGACTCACCGCCATCTTGAATCCGGTTTGACGAACAGAAGCTGCAACGTGTTGTTTTCTCCCGCTAGACGGCGGGCTGCTGTACACGTTCGGAGACGGCCGGCACGGTAAACTGGGCCTGGGAGAAGAGAACTTCACCAACCAGTTCAAGCCCACTCTGTGCCCACGCTTCCTCAACTACGACGTTCAGGCAGTACGTCTTTCACACAGCTTCTAGTCACTGGTCAGCAGAGAGCGCCACGGGTTCAGATATCTCATTCAAATGAAAGAAAAATGCTTTTATTATATTTATCTTTATAATTAGAGTTATTATAAATAATCATATTTAATACATTTATTTATTTTCCTTTTATTTAAATATATATATAAATATACATTACATGCTATATATTCAATTATTATTATATGATATTTGATTGATTTATTTGATCACAAAAATAAAATAATAATAAATAAATATCTAGAATGCAATATATATATATATATATATATATATATATATATATATATATATATATATATATATATATATATTTATTATTATGTTTTTTTTTTATTTGATCACATACCTGCTGATGTAACCGTGGTGACCCGTGTCTCCGTCAGGCCCCGTGCGGCGGCTGCCACATGGTGGTGCTGGCCCGGCCGAGGGAGCCGAGCGGCGCCGCCGTGACTCTGGAGGAGGACGACGTGACGGAGGATTACCTGGAGAGGCCGTACGTGGAGCTGCTGGGCCACGTGGCCGACGCCTCCGCCCTGAAGAGGAGCCTCTCCGCCCGGGTCCGCCGCCGGGAGAGGGTGGGTGTCCGAGCTCCGGGTCCGGGTCCGACCCGGTAGACCTCCTGACCCTCTCCTGTCCCCTCAGGAAAGATCTCCAGACCAGTTTGGCGCCGTGTTCAGCACGCTGCCCACCGGGGCGCCCGGCCACCTCCACCCGCCGCCTCCACCTGAGCTGAGCCACAGAAAGGTGCTCAGCAGCACTCGGCAACACAGGAGCGCAGGGTCAATCCACCAGGGTACCTGTCTCACCTCCACCTCCTCCTCCTCCCCTTCCCCCCCTCCACCTCTTCCTCCTCCTCCTCACCTTCCCCCCCTCCACCTCTACCTCCTCCTCCTCCTCCTCCTCCTTCTCCTCCTTTAAATATTTCCTACATGCACATATCTAGTCAGAAACTCTCCTTGTTTTAAGTCCTTAAAGTGACGAATGCAACTATTTGAGACTCTAACCGTAACAGATGAAGATCACATGTTGTGTGGAGGCTCATGAAAAAGACATTTATCAAAAGCCGCTTTTATTTTGAAAACCGGGAAGAGCCCGCACTGACCTGGGCCTCGTGTCATGTTTCCAGAGCCGCCGGCCGGCGACGCAGGCGGCGCCGTGGAGAGCCTGACGGACGGAGACAGCGTCCGGAGTCTGGGGGAAACCTCCGACTTCCTGAACATGGTGAGAGGCAGTGAAGGCACCGCCTGGAAGCTTCTGGATGCTGTTCCCTGTGCTTCATGCCTCCTCCTCCTCCTCCTCCTCCTCCTCCTCACAGACTCACATGATGAAGATGGACCCCGCTGATCAAACTCTCACTCTGTCTCCAGTGCACAAGGTAACTCGGTTCCTTTCCAGGAGTTTTCTCTCTCTCCTGTACCTCCTGCTCTGCTCCTGCCCTCTGTGGTTCTCCTGCTCTGCTCCTGCCCTCTGTGGTTCTCCTGCTCTGCTCCTGCCTCCTGTGGTTCTCCTGCTCTGCTCCTGCCTCCTGTGGTTCTCCTGCATGTCTCCTCCTCTCTAATGCATGCCTCTCTTCCACCCTTCTTCTTCTTGCTTCTCGCCTCCTGCTGCCGGGGATAGAGGATAGGTGAGCGCGCTAAGGCCGCCAGAGAGGAGAGCGGCTCGTCCTCCCCGTCTCGGGCCGGCGAGGCCGCCCCCCCTCGCCGGGGGAGGAGCCACGGCGCTCGCTCTCTGGCCCCCAGGAGCCCGCACAGACGCAAGACCACCAATCAGAACAAAGAGAATGTAATGGTGGCCATGGAGGAGCTGCAGAGGAAGCCCGGTGGGCCGAGGCCGGAACCGGACTCTGAAGGACGTCCTGGAGCCCGGGACATGCCTTCAGGCGCCGGACACGCAGCCAAGCTCACGCGGGCTGCACCGACCCGAGTTCAGAGCCAAGCGGGCGTTCCCTCCCCAGGTGAGCGCGGTCTCCACGACGACCCCGAGAGTCTCTCTGAGCGGGAAACCAGACCTGATGCCTCCAAGACATCGAAGAACGAGAAAAAACGAAAGGAGGCAAAAACAGGGAAGAGCACAAAGATCGGCCTGCTGGCCGGAGCCGCCGCGCTCACGGCGGGGGGGGTGCTCGGCCACGGGGCGGCGGCCAGGAGCAGCCACGGCGTCCCGAGGCCGCCGAGCGAAGAGCCCGAATCCCTCGCTGCAGATTTAAGGAACAGATCCTCCGTCAGCATCAACATCATACCAGAGAGCCAGGAGGAGACGAGTGGGACGGAGGAGGAGAGGGAGGACTCTGTGAGGGAGAAGCAGGAGGAGGAGGAGAATGAAGATGAGGAAGGGCAGAGGACGAGTGCAGACGTTAGTGAGCAGCAGGAGGAGGAGGAGGAGGAGGAGGAGGAGGAGGAGGAGGAGGAGGAGGAGGAGGAGGAGGAGGAGGAGGAGGAAGACGACATCAGTCACAGTATTGAGAAAGTAACAGAAGAAGAAGACAGCAACCCTCTTCAACCAGAGGAAGAGTCAGAAACTGATGAAGGCGAAGAGGAAAGTGAGGATGAGGAGGAAGACGAGAGCAGTGCTGAGGAGGAGGAAAGTGAAGACGAGACAGAATCAAAGAAGAGCAAAGGAGGGAATGCAAGAGAGGAGGAAGAGGAGGAAAGTGAGGAAGGGTCGAGTCACGAGACGGAGAGTAAAGGAGAGTCTGACAATGAGGAGGAAGGTGAGGAAGAAGAGGGCGATTTGGAAAGTGAGGAGGATGAAAGTGAGGAAGAGTCGAATCAAGAGACAGAGAGCCAAGACGGGGAGTCCGAAAATGAGGAGGAAGGTGAGGAAGAAGATGGGGGGTTGGAAAGCGAAGAAGAGGAAGGTGAAAGTGAGTCATTAAAGTCATCGGAGGAGGAGGAGGGAGAAGATAGTGAGACAGAGGAGGAAGGGGAGAGTAGTGGGGAGGAAGAGGGTGAAAATGAGGATGAAAGTGAAGAAGATGAGGAAGAAGAGAGTGAAAACAAAGAGGAGGAAGAAGAGGAAGAGAGTGCTGAGGAGGAAGAGGAAAAAGAAAGTGAGGAGAAGGAAGAAGAAGAGAGTGAAGAAGAGGAGAATGAGGAGGAAGATCAAAACAGTGAGGAAGAGGAAAAAGAGAGTGAAGAAGAGAAGGAAGATCAAAACAGGCAGGAAGAGGCTGAGGAAGAGGAGGATGTAAAAGAGGTTGATAACTATGAAGAAGAGGAGGAGGAAGAGGTTGTCAAAAAGAAGAAGTCAGCTGAGGTCAAGAGCGTGACCTCTGTCAGTAAGCGGCGCTCAGGGGTCAAAGGTCAGGCCTCAGGTGAGTCCGAGGCGTTCTGGGCCAACGTGCTGCCGCAGTACCTGCAGCTGAAGTGAATAAGCCATCGACACCTGTCCCTGAACTCACCGCGCACGGTGCCTTCGCTGCTCGTCTTCCTCTCATTGTTTCATAAATCTCTTTCCATCTGAACATTCTTTCTTTTAAAGGTTTTGTTTACTTGTTTTATTAATTATATATTTATTAAAGACACTTTTAAACACAAATACTTTTGATATCCTTTTATCCCAAGATTTACTTTTTTTATTATTTATTTTATTTGTTTTTAATCATTTCTGTGTTTGGAATAAATAAATGTGTTTTGTTGTATTTATTAAAAGAAATAAAAAAATCAGTTTACAAAGATGAAACGGAGAAACGATGACTCACCGCGTCGCTACGGTGACCAGCGATCCGGTTGGTTGAGAGGTTTTCGGATCAGGTGGGGCTCGTTTTCTTCTTCTGGTCTTTGTTGGTCATCCCTCCTGTGAGCCCTTACCCATCATGCATCTGTGGTCGGGAGGAATGGGTTGCTACTTGTATCTGATGTGTCTTTAATTCACTCTTTTCCTCAGACGTGGAGCGAGGAGGAGGAGGAGGAGGAGGAGGAGGAGGAGGAGGAGGACAATGGGGAAGAGGAAGAGGAGGATGAGGACACGTCGGCCGAGCAGAGTTTGGATGAGTCGTCGGAGAAGCCGGCAGAGGAGAGTCAGAACGCCGTGAGTCTACAGTCTGACCTTCGTTACGACTTCCTGTTCACGCCAAAATAAAACGCCCGATCTGTCCAGGAGCCCGAGGAGCTGAAGGAAGAAGCCCCAGCTGACGGAGAACCAACGGGTAACTGACCTCCATCACCTTGTGCAGAGCAGAACTACCACTCAAAGTCACACTAATGTCTGAACTCAGCAGCGGACGGAGCCGGCCAACGGCCTGCAGGAGGAGGAGAAGAAGAGACGGGCACCAAACCGACCAATGGGACGGCGGCCACCGACTCCAGGATCCAATCGGGCTCCAACAAAAAGGTAGAAGACGCCTGACGACTCAGAGTCCATGACATCACGCCCACCTCCTGTGTGCTCCTCCCAGCTGTTCCTCTTCAGGCAGCTGTCCTTCACCAGGAACAAGCAGATCCAGGGGGCCCGGGGCCCAGAGGGGGGCGCCGTCAGCGGGGGGGCCGTCAGTGGGGGCGCCGACGTCCACGGGGGACCTCCCTCCACGCCGCCGGCTGCGGGGAGCAGCGGGCCAGAGACAAACGGAGGCGCCCAGCAGAGGGCCCTGACCTCTGGGGCCCGGGGCTCCGGAGCCTGCACCCTGCTGTGACCTCAGCAACCAAACTCTTATTTTGAAAAGTCAGACCAAAGTCTATGAACACATAAGGGAAATGTATCTCTTTATTCTTTTCTTTTTTTTTACAAAAGAAAAAAAAGGCTCCTCCAGCAGTTTGACCAGTATCACTATGGTGCTGGGTGTTTTTTTACTTTCATGTTTGTAGTTTCTATTGTGTGGCACATATTTCCTGCGTGTGTTTGTGTGTTTGTGTGTGTGTGTGTGTGTGTGTGTGTGTGTGTGTTTATTAATGATGAACCGTGCACCTAAGCTGCCTTTTCACATTTTATTGCATCGGATCCAAAGTGGTTTGTAGTTTTTATTGTGTGGCACATATTTTGTGTGTGTGTGTGTGTGTGTGTTTGTGTGTTTGTGTGTGTGTGTGTGTGTGTGTGTGTGTTAAACTGAGGATGTAAATCATCTTATTTATTGTGACATGGTTCTTGAGCACATTTGCACTTTTGATGTGATCAGTTTTATATCCTAACATGATATTCTTATTTTAAAATACTTTTTTAATCCTTTTTTTCTATCTC
Source organism: Liparis tanakae (assembly GCA_036178185.1). Lineage (NCBI taxonomy): Eukaryota > Metazoa > Chordata > Actinopteri > Perciformes > Liparidae > Liparis > Liparis tanakae. The sequence goes on from CM070103.1 coordinate 774,619, forward strand.
AGTAAAAAGGTTTTTTATTAATCTGAACACGCGTCTTGTTGTTTTTATTTAGTTTTTACATTTATTTAGGACTGAGAGAAGCACATAACTAATATCTGGAACAAGATAATATATAAATACTCAGTTACAGGTAATAATAATAAAGTCAAAGTATAAAGTATTATTATTGATTTGTATGCAATTAATAACCAAATACTGTGGACGAAGGCTATAAAGTAGCCTACCGGAAAATGGAAAAAGAAGAAGAAGCTGCAGGTGGAGAAAAAGAAGAAGAAGAAGAACTAGCAGAAGAAGAAGAAATAGCAGAAGAAGAAGCTGCAGCAAGAGAAGAAGAAGAAGAAGAAGGAGTAGAAGAAGAAGAAGAGGCACGTTTCAGGTCTCAGAGGTGAGTCTAAAACAGTAAATGTTTAAGGACTATATCATCATATTGATGTGTCTAATATCTTTATACGTGTCTATTTTCACTTGTGTGGATCAATAAATGCAGTAAACGAGTGAATGAACGTTAAAAAGCGGAGTCGTCAAAACGCAGTGTCGTGTCGTGTTTCTACCAGCAGAGGGCAGTATCGAACCCTCCGGCTCTTCTTCTTCGCGGCTCTTTATTTCAGTCCCTCGACAGCGCCGGCTTTTCTTCTTCGTGGCTCTTTATTTCGGTCCGTTCACGGCTCACAGACAGCTCCGAGTTTTACTTCGAGAACATTCTCCTTTTCTTATCCTCTCCCGTGAAGAAGAGCTGCTGGTCGCAGGTGGCGGGAATGGAGGAGTTTAATCCCGGAAGTGAGGTGAGCGCTGAACGAGTTTATTACGACGTCACGACGGAAGCTAGCCAGCTGTTAGCGGGCTAGCTGCACTAGCTAGCTGATTTCTGACGCTAAAGCTGTTTTTTGGTGTACAAATAATCGCATAGTTGTGTATATTATATCAGAAATAAGCTCCTTACATGTGCTTGGTAGTAAGCAAGGTGTTGGAAGTGACTGATATTATAATAGTCTGTAAGTTAAAGTGAGTTAATGCTAAACTGTGACTGTTTATAAATATAAGTGACTCACTGCATTGAGTAAAAGTACTAATACGACACTGTAAAGGTACACGAACACTTAATTCAGAACAAAATGTGATCTTTTTTATTAACTATGCATGTGTCAAATAAAAATAAACATACAATGTCACGAGAAGACAATGTAATGCAGTGATTTGAGGTTTAAGTACCTGACATTACTACTCTTATTTTGATGTAGTAGTAGTAGTAGTAGAGGATGCATAATAACCCACATTGACTCCTGTGTGTCTGTTCCTCTTTATCAGAGCTCATTCAACTCTGAAGAAGTTGATGCCATTGTCAAAGAGGTAAAGTCAACTCTGTAACGTCACGGTTCATACTTTTAAATGGCGTTACATTATTATTTCTCCTGTTTTATCTATAACGTTATCCTCTATTGTCCTCGGAACATTTATAAAGTTATTTGTAGGAACCTTTGGAGTCATCGATGTATTTCTCTGGAGCACATGACACAAACACTAGTCACATTGTTGTGGTTGGGACTCTGAAGGGGATTCCCTGTAAATGTTCCCTGTTGATCACTTTAATGTTCGTTCCTTTTGAAAGATGTCTCCAAGCTGTGTCGTGTATTTATAATTCTTAATGGCTGCACATCTCAGTTTTTAACCGTGGAAAACACATGAAAGATGAACGGATTTGAGGTGAAGAGCCGAACAGAGCGCTCTTCATCTCCGGCTCCTCGGGGGGAACCGGTGACTCCCTCATGACGCTCGACGCTCATCGCTTGTTCCTCATGACCGTCTCAGTGTATCGAGGGCGTCGTGGGCGGAGAAGACTACAGCCAGAACCTGGTGAACAAATGGACCGCCGGCATCGTGGAGCGCTGCCTCACACAGCTGGTCAAACAGGGGAAAGCGTACAAGTACATCGGTAGGCTTGCGTATGCAGATGAAGATGATGGAGACGTTTAAATGTTACATATGAGATAATCTTTGTTTCCCTGCTCAGTGACGTGTGCTGTGATGCAGAAAACGGGAGCCGGCCTCCACACGGCCAACTCCTGCTATTGGGACACGGCCATGGATGGTAAGCAGCTCCCTAATGATACTGATGTTATTAATGTAACAACAATAAACAACATTCTGATTCTGATGTAGAGCTGAGCTCACAGGTTTTTGTCACTTCGGTGTTTTCTTATTTCTTCGTGTTTTTTAATGTTCTCCCTGCAGGAAGCAGCACGGTGAGGTGGGAGAGCCGCACCATGTACTGTGTGGTCAGTGTGTTTGCTGTGGCTGTGGCATAGGACACACACACACAGACGCACACGCACGCACACGGACACACACATGGCCACAAGCAGCCGCAGTGTGTCCCTGTGAACAGCAGGGGGCGACAGAGTGCCAAACAGCTGTGTGACGCCTAAAGGAAAGCTGCAGACTGTCTTCTCTGCCTTCAGATGCATCATCATCATCATCATTATTGTAACGTATTGATCTTCTCGTGTCGCTGCAGTACTCTTTATTTATCACTCGCTGACAGCTGGAGTCGTTCTTCTTCTGTGGTTTCTGATGTTTATTACGTGTATCATGTTTTTGTACTTTGATTCATGAGCAGTGTTCAGTCTTTAATGTAAGATCATTAAAGATTTTAACATGTCAAGAAAACACACCACTGCTTTTATTATTGCACCGGTTTTCTACCGACAGTTGAATATCTTGTGTTTTACTTTATTCATCCATAATATTCCTTCAGTTCTTATGGTTTTCTTAAACTTTGATGCTGAACCGAGAACAATGTGGAGGTACGAGTACTTCAGCTTCCATCTTATAATAATGCTTATTCCACATTTCAGAGGGAACTATTGTACTTTTCTTGTGATATTACAGGTAAAAGTAAACTGCTCCACCCGTAACCGGCTGCAACATAGAAGTGATGTCAATAAATACAATTCAATAATTTGATGTGTGCATCAGGTCATTCTGCAGAATGAGGACATTTTACTCGTTGGTTCAAGTTCTCTTGGGAAATTCTTCTTCTTCAGAAAATGAATTCCTAAAAAAAAGAATGGAATGTGATTATATATTTATATTCTTGGACCTTATTCTTAGGCTCTGCTGCGTTTAAGAAGTATTCAGATCCTTTACTGGTGTAAAATACTCTAGTGTTATCCTGCTGCGACTTTTAATTTGTAGTTTTGGTTTTAAAATTAATTACACAATAATTTTGAGCTGAAAAATGCAACAAAATGTCTCAAAGTTCAAGTTTATTATCCATAAAAAGAAGAATTCACTTCGACCTGTGAAAACATAAATAAACACGTGTCTTGTTTTCTCTGATTAAAAACCCAAACATATTCAGAGCTTTCTCTTAGTTTTGGTACAATTTAAATATAAAATACTTCCATCCCACTGTAAGCAGAAGCTGATCCTCAGATGAAGAACCACCAGGACCATGGACTCTTTACTGGAGCACAACATCAAAGAGGAACGTTCCCTTCAAGCTCTGCTGCCTTGCTCGAGGGCGCCGCCGTGTATCTAGAGTGTAGTACTCTTGACATGTTACTGTGTGTGTACTGTGTGTGTACTGTGTGTATACGCCACCGCGTCCAGGAGGAGACGAGAGAAAAGCAAATGCAAAAAGAAAGAGCGGTTCTAAAAGCAGATTCACCTCGACAACGCAAAAGGTGCAAGATGCAACACCGAGAACATCGGAGTTCTCCCTACTGGAGGTTCCTCTGGTACCGGAGGTTCCCTTCAGTACCGGAGGTTCTCCTCGCTGGCCCTCAGAAGTTCTCCTTGTTGAAGATGAACTTGACGTCGTCCTCCGAGTGACTCAGACTCTGTTTCTCCAGAGACTTCCCGAGCTGGGGGGGTCCACACAGGAAGACCCCCACCTTGGTGCTGAGGACGCAGGAGCCAGGAGACGATGTAGGAACAAGGAGAAGGAGGTGAGGAACAAGGAGAAGGAGGTGAGGTATTGTTTATAGAAGGTCCGGTAGCTGTGATAGAAGTATAGTTGGTGGTAACAATGTGTGTAGTGTGTACAGTAGGTGTAGTGTGTGTGTACAGTGTGGCCTCACCCCGGGTGCTGTGTCACAGTGTGTACATTGTGTACGTTGTGTGTACGTTGTGTGTACATAGTGTGTAGTCTGTACAGCCTCACCCTGGGTGCTGGGCTGCGATGCTGCAGAACTCGTGGTCCCAGTTGGGTTTCCCGTACAGCGTCTTCTGCTTCAGGCCGGTGATCGGGTCGCTCTCCGCCTCGTGGTGAACCCGGAAGTGAGCGGCCTGCGGACGGAGAACACAGACTCACAGGGACCCGTCCGGGGGTCGGTTCTGCGGCCCGGCCGGCTCCGGGTCGGTACCTCGGCCTCCTTCCAGCGGGTCAGGTAGATGTTGTAGCTCAGGAAGTCGGTCACGCCCTGCTCCGACATCTGAGCCTCCAGCGACTGGAGCAGGTCGGCAAACCACTCGAAGGCCTGCGTCTCCGGGCAGAGCCAGTAGAAGTAGATCTGGGAGGCGCACACAATGTACACACACACACAATGTACACACGGTACACACAGTCAGACTTAAAGGACTCTCCTAAGGGCCTCCATGGGTCCTGAAGCCCCGGCGCCCCTCACCTTCTTGGTGAAGACGTCCTGGTTCTGGATCCGTTTGTACCACACGGACTTCAGGATGGAGGCGAACGGCGTGACGCCGATGCCGGCGCCGACCAGCATCACCACCTCGTAGCGGAACACGTCTTCACTGGCGGTTCCGAACGGGCCGTCGATGGCCAGCCTGAGGACGCAAACACGATACGTCTGGTTCATCTGAACCCACTGCAGCCTCAGGAAGGAGAGGTCAGAGGTCATTGAGAGGTCAGAGCCCCCCCCCCCCCCCCCCCGTACTTGGGCAGCTTCCAGGCCTCCTGCGGCTCGGTGTTGTCGCCCACGCAGGCCTGGTACAGGCCTTGGGTCCAGTCCCCCACGATGCGGATGTGGGCGCTGAAGTAGTCCTCCTCGGGGGCCGAGGTCAGTGTGAAGGGGTGCCACTCCAGAGCGGAGACGGACGGACACTGGATGAAGACGTACTGACCCACCTCCATGTGGAAGCCCTTCCTCTTCATCTGCAGCTCCAGGGTCTTGGAGGGGTGCATCACCACCTGTGGGGGGGAGGGGGGGGGGTCACGCTGTCTGCTTTGAGAGCGATCCTCTGCGCTCCGTCGCCGCCTCACCTTGGTGATGACGACCTTCTGGTTGGACCGGTAGAAGCGAACCAGCCTCTCGCACACGTAGAGGATCATCGGGCCGACCACCCACTTCCACGTCTGCAGAGGGGTCACAGGTCAGTGAGCGCCGCGCGGCGGACGCCCGAGAACGCCGGGAACGCCCGGATGCGGCCGCTCACCATCGGGGGGTTGCCGGCGAACACCGGCACGGCGCAGTTGGACCCGTTGCGCCCCCAGACCTCAAACTGGCGGGCGCAGGCCTCGGGGGGGTCGGCCTGCAGGCTGCCGGCCGTCTGACCTCTCACGATGCGCCTGAGGGGGACACGAGGTGAGAGGGGACATGGGGGGGGGGGGGGGGGGGGCGTACTCCTCTCACCCGAAACCGTGGAACACGAGTCCCACGAAGAAGACGACGAAGAGGTGGTGCGTGTACCAGAAGACCTCGAAGTACGACCTGCGGATGACCTCCATGGACGAGGTGATGATGAGGATGAGGGCCAGCGTGATGGCCACGCCCGTCAGCCCGGCCACGCTGGTGAACATCACCACGGTCGGGTTCTGCACACACACACGCACACGCACACGCACACGCACACACACACAGAGGTGGGTCACGGCGTGGGTCGAGGTCACTTCTCTTCTTTCTCTGCGTTACATTTGAAAAGAGGAAGTTTCTCCAAAGAGGAAGCTCGGCATGAAGTAATCTCTCTTTCACAGGGATTTCACAGATTTTAGTAACAGCTCCATGCTACGCCCCCTCTCTGGGCCACGCCCCCTCACCGTGTTGTTGCTCCGGATCGGGTTCAGGAAGGACGCGTTGTCCCCGATGGCCGACAGGACGGAGGCCAGCTGGCGGCTGTCGCCGATCAGCTGGGCGTCCATGAAATACTCAAAGTTAAACAAGTGGGCGACGATGTGCACGGCTGCAGGAGGAGGAGGAGGAGGAGGAGGAGGAGGAGGTCAGTCAGCAGATATGCAGCGGTGCATGTTTCACAGCGGTCCCTCCAGCTGCAGGAGGCGGTACCTGTGTGGAAGGCGATCATGTACGCCACCAGCTTGTGGAACGTGATGCTGCGGTCCAGTTGGCGAGCGGCGGTGCGGCTGCAGCACTGGACACAAAGCAGAGAACCATCAACGCCGTGACCCCTGTGGCGTCCTCCGTCCTCCGTCCTCCGGCCTCCGTTACCTGGATGGAGCCCCGGAGGAAGGACAGCAGGTTGCGGCACACCGGCAGCAGGATGAGCAGACAGTTGAAGTTGAGGCAGGCGGCCGGCGCTCGGGCCCAGGACAGAGCGTGCTGAGGGGCAGAGGGCAGCCACCGGTAATCTGATTACTTTCCTCCCTGAAAGCTGCAGCTGCATTGAGCGACGAGGCCCGCGGAGACCTTTGACCCTCGGGTCACGGCCGCCCTCCTTCAGCGGAGCTGGGTGTGGCGGTGCGATAAGGAGTGAAGTGTGAGGCGCGTAAGTGACGGCGCTCAGGAGATTTTCACGCCGCTACGGGGAGACCATAAAGGAATGAAGACAACATGCGGACGCCCTCCTGACGGGACAGGAGACCAGTAAACCAGAAGCACTCGTTGTGAGAGTCGTCGCCCCCCCCCCCTCCTCCTCCTCCTCCCCCCCCCCCCCCTCCTCCTGCAGCTTGAGGAAGTGAGAGGGGTCGGGTCCTGTTTTTTTTAATGCATCTTCAATCTGATTTTCGAGAGGTTAGTTGAGGCTCTTCTTCCCTCTGAAGCTTAAGGTAGAAGAACCGAGATGCCCCCCCCCCCGAGCCGGACTCACCCCCAGCAGGACCCGGGTGTAGAACCACCTCTCCACCAGGAAGGCCATGTAGAAGTGGACGAACAGGAAGGCGTTGATGCCGAGCCAGACCAGCTGTGAGGAGCATCACACACTCTGAGCTCACGGCAGGCAGATCCTGGTTCTCGGGCCACCGGGCCCTGAGGCCTCAGCCCAGCTCTCAGGGCCCAGCGCTTTGTGTTCCACAAGTACATTTCTCTTTCTAAATAATCCAATAATTTACACAAAATATAAAGAAATATGTTTTTTTATCTATAAATCTTAATAAAATACAATCAGGAAATATCTGATGCAAAGAAAGAGATCATGAATGAAGACATTGAAAGCCTACTTTTGCTTTTCTTAAAGCTTCACCACATGAAGAGTGACAGAACGATGATGACACTCACGATCACGAAGATGGAGAGCCCCTCGTTGGCAGCAAAGCTCCCCATGGCGAGGAGGCTGCGTGACAGGAGGGAAGGAAGCAGGACACAGTGAAGGAAGAGAGCGACGACTCTCTTTATAACCTCGCTGAGGAGCAAATAAGGAAGTGAGGCCGGGCCAGCCGCGGGGTTTCTCCTCACAGCACACGGGAACACGCCTGCACCGCGGGGGATGATGAACTTTAGCTGGAGGAAGTGGAAGATTTGTAAATGTGTAGTCAAACGGTCGGTTGCCTCACGCTTCCTGTTTCAAGAGAGGACCGGAACCAGAGGACCAGGACCTGGACCAGAGGACCTGGACCAGAGGAGGGGTTCAGTGAACGCACCATGAGGTTCGAGTCCTCAAATGAAATCTGCTTCCCAGCTTCGGGGCCTGAAGCTTCATGAACTACAGTCGCCCTCAAACACCAGTTTGGTTTATTTGGGCTCAACGCCACAGCAGAGGCTGAACGCCCCGCTGCCTTTGAGCAAGGCGTGCGTGGCTGTCTGTTGGTGCAGTGGCGTGTGTTTCTGCTGCCCCCTAGAGGCCACGTGTTTATTAGAGAACAGATAAATAAGCACAGTCTGGGAAGTCACCTCCTCAAGAGAAGATCTCCACGAGAAGCTCTTCAGATGAAGCTCTTCATGAGAAGCTCTTCAGATGAAGCTTTTCAGATGAAGCTCTTCATGAGAAGCTCTTCAGATGAAGCTTTTCAGATGAAGCTCTTCATGAGAAGCTCTTCAGATGAAGCTCTACAGGAGAAGCCCTTCAGATGAAGCTCTTCATGAGAAGCTCTTCAGATGAAGCCCTTCAGATGAAGCTCTTCATGAGAAGCTCTTCAGATGAAGCTCCTCATGAGAAGCTCTTCAGATGAAGCTCTTCAGATGAAGCTCCTCATGAGAAGCTCTTCAGATGAAGCTCTTCAGATGAAGCTCCTCATGAGAAGCTCTTCAGATGAAGCTTTTCAGATGAAGCTCTTCATGAGAAGCTCTTCAGGAGAAGCTCTTCAGATGAAGCTCTTCAGATGAAGCTCTTCAGATGAAGCTCCTCATGAGAAGCTCTTTTGTGTTTCCTGAGCCGTCAGCAGCTTATGTAACATCTGAAGACGCGTGGCAGGAGCTGTAAACGATGAAGCTGAGGGTGAAGGTTAAAGTGTAGTTCAGGCCGGTCTCCTCCTAATCCGCATCAGATTAAATCTGTTGTTATTCAACCTCCAGCTGAGCAATGAAACGGTGACACACAGGGCTTTTATTGTGAAGGAGCAACAGGAAACCCAACTTGTTTGTTATCTCCTCAGCACATGCACTCTGTAGTAAATCAGATAATGTATTGTGTTTATTAACTCGAGGCGTTCAGGGCTTCCTGTAAATCAGCCCTCTCCGTTTAAAACGGCATCTGTGACTGGATTGTCGTTTATGGATAATATCATAACAGTTTCATCCTTCTTAGACGACATTTCTATAATTAATAAACAACCAAAACTACTTGAAAAAATCAGATAAAACCAAACTTAAATTCATAAATATATAAACGTTTCTCTTACGTGTGGAAGCTCAGTTTCACCAGGTAAACAAACAATACTTTATATTATGTTTACATTATGGCTTGTAATTTAAAGTATTATTAATGTGGAACTAAAACATTCCTCTGATTCTGACTTTTATGATGTGCTAAATGTCACGTCATAATTATTTACTGTATACAATCATTACATTTGTATAATGTGTAACTGTTCTCCTCATCGTGGTGCTCCTCCTCCTCCTCCGGGAGCAGCGGCAGGAGGCCGGCTCAGCCCGGAGAGGAGCAGCTGGTGTTGGCTGATGACGCCGTGTGGAGCAGCAGGAGGAGGAGGAGGAGGAGGAGGAGGAGGAGGAGGAATCCAGCGGTCAGTGAACGCAACACTCCGCTGGCAGCACACACACACAGACCACCACAGCTCCACCCGCCGCTCCACGGGGACTTCACCCGGACTCCCGCTGCATCCACCAGCTGCGGGTCCTGGTCCCGGTCCTGGTCCCGTCCTGATCCCGGTGTGGTCCCAGTGTGGTCCCGGTCCTGATCGCGGTCCTGATCCCGGTCCCCGTCCTGATCCCGTCCTGGTCCCGGTCTGGTCCCGATCTGGTCCCGGTCCTGATCGCGGTCCTGATCCCGGTCCCCGTCCTGATCCCGTCCTGGTCCCGGTCTGGTCCCGGTCTGGTCCCGGTCTGGTCCCGGTCTGGTCCCGGTCTGGTCCCGGTCTGGTCCCGGTCTGGGCTCGTGGACTTTAAAGCAGCTGCAGGCGGATCTAAAGAGGTAAGAGGGATTTACCTTTCAATCCTAAAGAGTTGAGCTGCGGTTGGAACTTGATCTTTACTTCAATCAGTTCATCGTTTGGTTTAAGGTTTAATTGGTTGTGACTTGGTTGTAACTTGGTGAACTCGGTGAACTCAGTGAACACATAAATAATCTGCTGCCGCTCGGCGTCACCTGCAGCAGATTATTTATGTTCTACATTTCAAAGTTACTTTAATATCACAACATGAAGCTTAAAGCTCGACTTGTTTCATGGATTATTGTTTTGATATTTACAGACATTTACAAACATATTTCTGCTGCACTAAATAACGTTTCGCGCTCTAATATTTAATATTTTTCTTTGTGAGTTCCTTGATGATCTTAAAAACAAACGCTTCATTCTGACGATAACATGTCTCACTTTAATCCGTCTTAACATTAAATCTTAAACTCTGAACGATTTCATTCACGCCACATTTATATAAATCGGTTTATTTAGCTCCAGCTGTTCTGCAGTGGTTGACGGTTGAATTTCCCTGCTGGAGTCGTCAGATTAGAAGCGGAGCGCCGCTGCTCCGGCGTGCGCCGGGACAGATAACAGGTCATGTGACCCGGGGAGGAGATGTTCCCCACGCCGCCCGCGTCCTCCAGGGAGTCGACCTTCAGCCTTCGGGTGAAACTCCCGA
>CM070103.1:790000-922500 GCA_036178185.1 Liparis tanakae
CGTCCAATAGGAAGCCGGGAGGGAGTCGTCCAATAGGGAGCCGAGAGAGACGTCCAATAGGGAGCCAGGAGAGAGTCGTCCAATAGGAAGCCGGGAGGGAGTCGTCCAATAGGGAGCCGGGAGAGAGAGACGTCCAATAGGGAGCCAGGAGGGAGTCGTGCAATAGGGAGCCGGGGGAGAGACGTCCAATAGGGAGCCAGGAGGGAGTCGTCCAATAGGGAGCCGGGAGAGAGTCGTCCAATAGGGAGCCGGGGGAGAGACGTCCAATAGGAAGCCGGGAGGGAGTCGTCCAATAGGGAGCCGGGAGAGAGACGTCCAATGCAAGTGCAAGATTATGATCTCATGATGCGTGAGGAAGTTTTAATATGCAACACACACAGAAAAGGACGCAAATACACAGAATAATTAAATTTATGAATGAAGCATTTAAAAGAAATAATTTAATTAAAATTAAAACTTGATTTATTTAAATGTAATTTCCTCCTCACAAAATACTGCAGATTGTTTATTGAATTAAAGATCGGGGAAATAACATGAGCCGCACAGCATCCGTTTGTCCCACGTGCTTTGAACGTAGCTCGTAGGAAACGGGGACCACTGAGTGACGTATTGATGAAGGTGTTTATGAGCCCCCCCAGATGAAGAAGATCTCCAGGTATGAACATGAATGATGAACACGAGCACTCGTCTTCCTCCTGTAGTTCAGACCGAGGCTCCCGTGAATCTCACCTACGAGCTGGCGGACGCCGGCGGGGACGAGACGGGTCACCGCGCCCGGCTCAGCTGGAGCTACCCGGTACCGTCGGACCTGCAGTACGGCTGGATCACCCTGGAGTACGAGCTGCAGTACCGCAGGGGGGCCGAGGCCGGGGGCTGGAAGGTACTCACCTGGAGGACATGGACTCACCTGTAGAGGACATGACCTCACCTGTAGAGGAGGACATGTCCTCATCTGTAGAGGACATGACCTCACCTGTAGAGGAGGACTTGTTATTGGGTTTATTTCCCTCTGAACCCTCTTCAAGGCGTCTGCTGCCTCTCAGACGATGACGAGGGTCCTGCCCTTCCTCCCCAGGTGAAGCATCCTCTGCGGGAGCCGCAGGTGGAGCTGCTGGGCCTCCCGGCGGGGGACTACCTGGTCCGGGTCCGCTGCCGGTCCCACAACTACGGGCTCTGGAGCAGGTGGAGCTCGGCGCTGCAGATGAGCCTCCCCGCCGGGCGGCCGGCAGGTAGGCTCCTCCCACTAAGCAAGCGTAGGCGTGGGGGGGGCGCTGCTGACCCGCTCTCTGTCTGAAGGGGCGGTCCTGGTTCCGGTCCTGGTGGCGGGCGTGGCCGCCGTGGCTCTGCTGGCCGTGCTGCTCGGCGCCATGCCTCAGGGCCGCAGGTAGGAGGCGGTTCTACTTCCTGTTGGGAGCGTTTATCAGTCGATGAGCAGATGAATTCACCGTGGTGACGAGACGAGGATCACCTGTGAGGAAAGATTTAAGGATATGAATATAAACTACTCATGGAATGATTTAAAGATATAAATATAAACTATTCATTGAATGATTTAGAGATGGAGAACTAACAAACTAACAAACAAACTATTCATCAGCTCCAGTTCAAGACTTTACTGGACTTCCTCTCTCTGTCGCCCTTCAGAATAAAAGACTACTTCCTGCCACCGATTCCAAAGCCGCGGTTCATCGGCATCGACCCGCTGCTCCTGAAGGTACCACACACACACACACACACACAACCACACACTCACACACACACACACAAAAACAACCCTCATACACACACACACACACACCCTCTCTCTCTCTCTCTCTCTCTCTCTCTCTCTCTCCCCCCCCGCCCCCCAGAAGGGTAACCTGGCTGAGCTCGACCATCACTTCAGTAACTTCCACAGCTTCCGCCCCCCGAGCTACTCGGAGGAGGTCTGGGATCGGGTCAGCGCCGGCGACGTCTTTGTCTCGCCGTGCGGCGTGGCGTCCGACCCGCCGGTCCCAGGGGACGCCCCGATGTTCCCACTTTACCCGGCGGCGGTCTCGGCCGACGCCCCGGCGTCGTACGTGCGCGCCGTGGCGCCGTACTGCTGCTCGCCGCCCCCGGCCTTCGCCGCGGCGCCGGCCCGGTCCCCGCTCTCCGGACCGGAGGTCGTGTGTCTGCCGGGTACCGAGTACAGCGTGATGGGTCAAGCGGGCCTCCCGGGCCTCCCCGGCGCCGGCCACTCGCCACACGACTTCTACACCTGCATCCAGCTGCTGAACGAGAGCGGCGAGGTGCACCTGGTGCCCTGCCCGCCGCCCGCCTACTGCCCAGAGTTCCCGCCTCCCCCCAGGGTCGAGGAGGAGGAGAAGAGGAATATGAAGATGGCTGACGGCCCGGCCACGATAAGTGAGAGGGGCGGCGGCGAGGCGGCCGTCCCTCTGCTGCCGCTCGCCGTCGACAACCAGGGCTGAGGGGAGGAAACAGGAAGTGGAACGTTCTTCATGACCACACTGAACACACAACGCAAAGTAGGGCGGTGCGTTCAGGGTCCTCTGGACTTCCTTCTGTCCTACAGAGCTGAGGACCCTGAAGATGAAGAGGAGAATGAATGCAGGGCGTTGTTCTCATCCCAACACGGCCAAGGGCTCAGAGGAACGCCTTCTAGAAGCTTCTCCACAACATTTATAGACACACACATTTAGTGTGTGACAGTTTTACTTATGTACACACACAACATTGTGATTTCCTTAGTCGCCCTGAGGGACCACTGTAGACCACTGTGGACTAATATAGACTAATATAAACTATTACGGTCTAATATGAACTATTAAGGACTAATATGAACTAATATTAACTATTAAGGACTAATATGGACTAGGCCTGTTCTGAAGAAGAGTTCCAGCCTCGTCTTCGTGTTTCTCTCTGGTGTCAGACGCTTTTTTTTTTTCTCGTGCCATTTCTATTCACTGATTTGTTAGTTTCCACACACACACACACACACACACACACACACACACACACACACACACACACACACACACACACGGACATGTTCCTCCTTCTTGTGAGGAACACGTTTAAGGACTCTTAATATATAATATACTATATTATTTATATATATAAAATATATATATATTTATATGTACATATACATGTATATTTATATATATGTATATATATATATATATGTTTATATATTTTTATATATATATATATATATATATATATATATATATGTGCATACATGTGCTGCTGTATAAAACCTGCTCATTGTCACTTTTTCACTTTTTATTGAGATCAAACCATTTAAAACACTTCCATGCAATAAAATGTGAAAAGGCAGCTCGGGTGCACGGTTACTCATTTATATACACACACACACACACACACACACACACACACGTGGTCCTGTGACTTGCTGCATTCTGATGTTATAAATAGAGTTGACGACTTGAGATAAAACTCTTCAACACACGGAGCGGTTCCCCGGAGCAGAAACCAGCAACCATGTATTAATATAAGATATTAAGATTGAAAGATATGTTAATATAAGATATTAACATTTAAATATATGTTAATATTAGATATTAGCATTTAAAGATATGTTAATATAATATATTAACATTTAAAGATATGTTAATATTACATATTAACATTTAAAGATATGTGAATATTAGATATTAACATTTACAGATATGTTAATATTAGATATTAACATTTAAAGATATATTAATGAAGAACTGTTGATCGGCCATCAGGAAATGTAACTTTAATAAACAAGAGGACAGATGAAGAGTAGAAGGAATGTCATGTACCTTATGGATAAATAGGATAACAATGGAGGAAATAAGGAAGGAAGGAAAGAACGAAGGAAGGAAAGATGAGGATGAAGAGAAGTAGAAGGGAACACAGGAATGCATGAAATGAGGTAAAGGAGAACTAATTTGATTGAAATGAGGATAAGGAAGTTAGGAAGGAGGGCAGGAGAAAGGAAATGAGGAAGGAAGGACACATTAAATGGAAGAAGGAAGGATATAAAAGTAAGAAAGTGAAAATAGAAAAAGGAAATAAGGAAGGACTGAAGGATGACAACATAAGTGTTCAGAAGTAGTCTCTGGAGTACTCTGTAGTATTGGGTTGTATTGGGTAGTATATGTGTAGTACTCTGTACTGGGTAGTACATGTGTAGTACTCTGTGTACTGGGTGTCGGGTGTCGGCTCTGCAGGCCGGTTGGGGTCTGGAGGTCTGGAGGTCTGAGGGGGCGGAGCCTAACTGCTGTCAGTCTGGACGCCGTCGGCTTCACACGAGCTGCTGCAGACCCCCGAGGTAAGAGCACACACACACACACACACTCATTCACACACTCATTCACACACTCACAGAATGGCGGTGTTTGGTTTAAAGTGGTCCTCCGGCCCGGCCCGGGTCCTTCGGTTCTGCCCGGTGGTTCTGGGTGTTTTCCGGTTCTGCCCGGTGGTTCTGGGTGTTCTCCGGGGGCCTCAAGGCTCTCAGCTGTCGCTCAGATAAAAATAGATCTTCTCACACACTTCACACACGTTGGAGCTTTAAAACCAGGACACACACACACACTCAGCGATAATAACTAGAGAAGAAGAAGAAGAGTTCAACCCGCAGCACACAGAAACACTAACAGGAATAAACACAACGTGTGTTTGTCTGACTTGGTTTAATCTTAACTCTGAAACTAAATGTCACCATTTAATAGAAAGTATAGTAAATATATTTCCACCGCTGCTGAGTTTCAACCTCAACGTACAACATGCATTTCACCTCATTTGTTCTGGAAGAATTGTTTCTTTAAATCACATTTTGGTTGAAATTAACTAGTTTCCTTTCTGTTGCTGAGAGGTTAGCTTAGCTTAGCATAAAGACTGGAAACGGGTGGAAACTGCTAGCCTGGCTCAACGTGTCACTCCTGGGATGTTGAATCATTTGGTTCATTAAGTCCTGAGTCATGTTCTGGCTCTGACGTCAGCTCCTCCCTCTCTCCTCTTAGAGGATGATTCATGTCATGATGTCACTCATCCTCTCCTGGGAGACATCTCTACATATGATCAACATGTGGCTTTGATGTATAAATATACACCAATGTCCCTTTCTTATCAATAGCAGGAGGAATCGTGGCTGCGATGGCCTCGACCAATGAGAGCGGAGAGCACCGGGACCAGACGGTCCCCGGCAGCGAGGAAGAGGAGGAGGCGGAGAACCAGAGGAGGCTCCGAGGAGTCCAGTCCCACTACCTCCGCTGCCCGTCGCCCAGGTAGGAGAGGAGGCGGAGCTTCTCCCTCCATCCCAACGCCACGACTCATCTCTGAGTCACGACGGTTTGGATTTGATTTGTGTATCTGAGGATATTTACGCTCTTCTTCCTCCTCCTCTTCCTCCCGCTCAGTTTCTCCACGGCGTCAGAGTCCAGGTTCTCGATGATCTCCGGCTCCGACGCCGCCAGCATCTTCATGGAGCCCATCCACCTGTCGTCCGCCATCGCCGCCAAGAAGATCATCGGCGAGGGTGAGGCGGGAAGTTAAAGACGCCGAGCGTCTTCCAATCAGAGATCAATAATGAGCCACATCAGAGTCCACCGCGACACGCCCGCTTCCCTTGAATTACGGCCTCCGGCTCGTTAGCGCCGAGGCGCCTGAGTGAGGAGAGGAGCCCGGCGGCACGCCGCGCGGCGCTGATGGAGATGTGTGTTGAACACGCCGTCGTCTGAGCGCACATCTCTCCGGACTCGGCCCGTAGGTCTGCTCTGAGAGACGAGACGCACGTCGAGATGTTTAGCGAAGTACGTCTCTGAAAACTGCCTCAAAGGTCAAAGGTCATGCGGCCCGTGTGTCCTCAGAGCTGCCGCCCCGCGGCGTGCGGGCCGAGTCGGTGCCGGAGTCCATGCTGGAGACGGCGGAGCAGCTGATGGTGGAGGACCTGTACGACCGCGTGCGGGAGCTGACGGACGAGCGCAGCCCCTACAACACGCCGTGCGTGCTGGAGCTGCAGCGGGCCATGGTGGGCGAGCGCCCGGCGGCGCCGCTCAACCCCGTGGACGAGGTGTGGCCCGGAGTCTTCATCGCCGAGAAGTGAGTAGGAGCCGCGGTGCACGCTGCGTCCGCGGGCTCCCCTCACGCCGTGCCGGTTGCAGGTCTGTGGCGGTGAACAAGGCCCGGCTGAAGCGGATGGGCGTGACCCACGTGCTGAACGCCGCCCACGGCACCGGCGTGTACACCGGAGAGGCGTTCTACGCCGGCATGGCGCTGCAGTACCTGGGCATCGAGGTGGACGACTTCGCCGACGCAGACATCTCGACGCACTTCAGGCCCACCGCCGAGTTCATGGACGACGCCCTGCTGACGCACAGAGGTGAGGGGGGGGGGGGGGGAGGAAGAGAGGAGAGGAATAGAGGAGAGGAGGAGGAAGAGGAGGGGGAGAGAGGAGGAGGAGGAAGAGGAGGGGGAGAGAGGAGGAGGAGGAAGAGAGGAGAGGAATAGAGGAGAGGAGGAGGGGGAGGAGGAGGAGAGAGGAGGAGGAGGAGAGGAGGAGGAGGAAGAGAGGAGGAAGAGGGAGAGGAGGAGGGGGAGGGAGGGGAGGAGAGGAGGAGAGGAGGAGGAAGAGGAAGAGGAGGAGGAGGAGGTGTCTGCATCCTATGAGCTGCCTGTTTGCTCATCACCTGTTTAGTAATCGAATAAACAGGTTTTCAAAATAAAAGCAGAAGGAAAACTCCACCTACGTATTCAACGATAAAAGCAGAAAAACAGAAGCTGTGAATTTCCCTTTTCGGTCATTTATTCTGACCTCCGTCCTCCTCAGGGAAGGTGCTGGTGGTGTCCATGATGGGCGTGAGCCGCGCCGCCGTGCTGGTGGCGTCCTACCTGATGATCTTCCAGCACATGAGCGTCATGGAGGCGCTGGGCGCCGTGAGGAAGAAGCGAGCGGTCAACCCCAACGAGGGCTTCCTGAAGCAGCTGCGGGCGCTCAACGAGGCGCTGATGGAGGAGCGCGACGACGACGACGACACGCTCAGCCAGTGCTCCGTCGTGGACGCGCACGCACGCGCCCGCATCTTCGGCGAGGAAGAGGAGGAGGAGGACGAGGAGGAGGAGGAGGAGCGCAGTATGGTCGGCGTGAAGGCGCACTCCATCGTGATGGAGGAGGAGGAGGACGGCCAGAGCGTCATGAGCAGCGTCGCCTCGTCCGCCTTCGGGAGCACGGCGGACGACCGGAGGCCGGCGCCACGGGAGGTCGCCCTGCCGGAGACGGGGGGAGGAGGAGGAGGCGAGGAAGAGGAGGAGGAGGAGGAGGAGGAGGAGGACGGCCTGGACAGCATGATCCGTGAGTGGCAGAGGAGGAGCGAGAAGTACCAGGACGACGGCTGGTGGGAGGCGCAGCTGGACAGCGACGGCGAGGACGGGGAGCGCGACGGCGAGGAGGCGCAGAGCGTCACCAGCGAGGAGGTGCGCTCCGTGAAGGAGCGGCTGCGGCGCCGCGTCAGGCGCCCGGCCTCGGACGCCGGCTCCTCCTCCAGCTCCATGAGCTACTCCGACCTGTGGAAGCGGCGGCTGAAGGAGATCGAGGAGCAGGCCGCCGCCCGCTGCCGCCGCCAGGAGGACGGGGACGGCGGCGAGGACGCCGGCACGGAGGGAGGGAGGAGGAAGATCGACGAGGAGGTGCAGAGCCTCCTCTCCGACTCCGGCTCCATGTACAACTTCTGCCACAAGAACAAGGAGAAGATGACGCCGCTGGAGCGCTGGCGCGTCAAGAGGATCCAGTTCGGCTGGAACAAGAAGGACCGCGAGGACGAGGGCGGAGCCAACGGAGGAGGGGGCGGAGCCGAGACGCCGGCCTACCGGGACGTCAACCTGACGGCGTACCAGACCTGGAAGCTGAGGCAGCAGCGGCGCCTCGGGGAGGAGAACCCGGAGGAGCTCGTGGCGATGAGCCGCGGCGAGGACTCGGCGGCGGCGCGGCGGCGGCAGCGGCGCGAGGAAATCCTGGAGCGCTCCAAGAAGACGCTGCAGGAGAGCCAATCCATGAGCGGCTGGGAGGCGGACAGCACCGCGAGCGGCGCCACCGTGCCGCTGTCCGCCTTCTGGGCCGGCGCCGGCGTCACGGGGACGCCGAGCGGCGCCAACGACGACGCGGCGTCCGTGCTCAGCGGGAGGTCGTCCGTCTTCTCCTCGGTGTCGCAGCCCCGCGGCGCCCGGTCGGCGGCGCCGCTGCCCCCCGTCCTGCCCGTGCCGACGGTGCCGGGCCCCGGAGGAGAGGCGCTGGTGGACCTCGCCAGCATCCAGAACTGGATCGCCGACGTCGTCTCCCAGACGATCCGGCAGAAGCAGACGGAGATGAGTCTCCCGCCGCCGTCCGGCGCCGGCTCCGAGTTCCGCTTCGGCGCCGGCAGCGTGGCGTCGGGCCGCGCCGCCGAGGACGACAAGGCCTCCGTGTGGAGCGCCGCCTCGTACTCGCGGGGGCGGGGCGGCGCGGCGACGGTCCTCTCCGGCGCCGGCGGCAGCGGCGTGTCCGGCCTCAGTGGGAGGAGCCGGGTCACCACCACCAGCGTGGCGCTCTGCAGCCTCTTCCAGGACCAGGTGGACCTGGGCCGGCTGGACGCCATGGACCGGGACATGAAGGCCGACATGAGGGGCAAGATGGCCGCCTACGAGAAGAAGAAGATCCTGGAGGACAACAGGCGCAGCACCATGTACAAGAAGAAGAAGCCGCAGGATGACGAAGACGAGGAGGAGCGCGAGGAGAGGAAGAGGAAGGAGGAGGATTTCCTGGCGGAAGCAACGAAGGAAAAGAAGCCGGCGAGGAGCTTCGGGCTCTCGGGGTGTCTGAACCTCAGCCCGGCGCTGGAGAGGGAGAGGAACACCAGCGTGGACGAGTGGCTGACCAGCGTCCGGCCGCCGCCCGGCAGGATGGCCGCCGCCTCCGCCGTCGGCCAATCGGACGACCCCTACGACGACCTCGACGCCTCCGCGTCCGAATTCGACTCCTCCAGCCGCCGGGCGTCCTACGCGCTGGACGAGGCGAGGCGCCGCCGTTCCGGGTTCGGGCGCGAGACGCCAGGCGGCAGGCGGCGCCGCTTCGGCTTCTGGCGACGCCGCCGCCTACGCAGAGGGCGGCGTGGCGGGAGGGAGGCGCGGTGGGAGGGAGGGAGGCGGCAAGACGCAGGAGGAGGAGGAGGACGACGACGTCACCGCCTTCATCGCCCAGACCAGGCAGAGGGCCAGAGCGCGCGCCGCCGCCGAGGCCGACGACCACGAGGTGCTGGAGGCCTGGAGGGCGCAGCAGGACGCCAGGGCGCTCGGCGGGGCGCCGCGGGGGGGACGGACAGACGGCCACGCGCAGTGAGTTCACTCAGTCATATCTAACTATTGGAAACACCTGTGTTGTGATTAGTGATCAATACTAACAACCGTTTTGTGGATTTCTGTATTTGGACAAAGGAAAAACTGTAAAATCAACATCAGGCAGAAAAATGTTTTGTTCTGCATCGAAACACATTTTGAGTCTAATTTTTAATAATTAATTTAAATGTTATTGTTCTTTTTTGTTGCACCACCATGAATGTAAGAATACATGTAAGAAACAATTAATAAATATTTTCATAAAAGATGATGTGAAACTCATGAAACAAGGAATCACGTGTTTAATTATTTTATTATTGTAATAAATGGTCTGAAAAATCACGACTCACTTATTTAATTAGGATTTCAAGATCTAATTATATGATTAAACGAGCAAATATAATTTTTTATAATAATACTAATTTATTTTATTCTGATGATGCTGATTAGTAATATTGGTTTTTTTTTAGAATTATTACATATAATTAGGTCGTGTAAGTAGTATTGTTGTTTTAATAAATTTAAGAAATACATGTTTTTTTCTACTTTTAATTAATGAATAAATTATTATTCTTTTTTTTATTACGTTTTGAATTAAATCAAAAGTAGGATTTTTTTTCCACACAATGAATTTATTATTCCTGATTTTATATAATATCTTTGGTTTTAACTTATGAAAGAATTCTAATTATATAATCTATATTTATATTTGTGGGTGAGAGCCGTTCACTCGTCATTTAAATCAAAGTTATACCGCCATCCAGTGGTCGCTGAGGGTAATGCTCCAGTTATAATAATATGAACTCTTCTTTGTTCTATTGGCTCATTCAGAACACGTTTATATTTTATCAGCTTTTCCTCAACTGTGCGTTATTATTCCTCTCCAAAACAACAACACTTTTTTTTCCTGAGGACAGTGAACGTCACACAGTGAATTCATGTACTTCACTCAGTAAGCAGCTTTACATTCCACTGGAGGATCAAGGCGTTGGGAATGTTGAGCTGAGGGAAGATATTATGAGGCATGGATGTACACACTATATATATATATATATTAAGAAATGTGAATTAGAAAAGAAAACACTTTCAAATGTGTTTAGAAGTAGTTGTATTGAACTAACATTGATATCTGCTTCATCATAATATAGTAAAACTGAATATTTTGTATTTCGTTGCCAAAATAAATGAAACGTATGAGTATTGAGCCGAAGTACTGAAGTAAAAGTATTAATACATCAGTTTAAGTGCTTTTTAAATCTTACATAAGTAAAAGTACAAAAGTGCTATCATCAAAATATACTTCAAGTACCATAATATTATATTATTACATCATAATGATGCTTTCATTAGTTACATCTGGTAAAGGTGGAGCTCATTCTCATGGCATTTTATTGATGATAATGTATAGTTTCTATTATTTATGAGAATCTGCAAATTGCAATAATGAAAAGTAACATTGCAGAAGTTTTCTCCTCAAAGTCCTCCATAACTACCCTTCAGTAAAAGAGATTAGACCTGGAGATTAAAGTATCAGGCTGAAAACAGGCGTTCGCCGTGAGGCGGCTGCAGCTCGGTCCAGACCTCCTGGTCCCTGGTTCCCGTCGTCATGGCGAGCTGGTGGTCTGCCGTAGACCTGCTGGACGGGCTGGACCTGGAGGAGAACTCCCTGGTGACCCGGGTCCTGCAGGCCGTCGGGCTGTTTGGAGACATTCTGTCCCTGGAGGACGCCATGGACGTCCCCCCGGAGGACCACGGCCACGGGACCTCAGGCGAGGGGGACAAAAAGGTAGAAGAAAAAGAAAAAATTACGATGACGGTGGAGGAAGAAGAGGAAGAGACGGTGGGAAAGGAAGGAGGAGAGCAGCAGGACTGGAAAGATAAAGACGACAGTAGAGAGGAAGAGGAGGAGGAGGAGGATGACATGGAAAAGCAGGTAGGAGTGAAAGAGGAGGAGAAGATTAAAGGAGAAGAAGTAATGGCGATGACAATGAAGGAAGAAGAGGAAGAAGAGGAAGTAGGAGAACAGCAGGTTCAAGACTGGAAAGATAAAGATGACAGCAAAGAGGAAGAGGAGAAAGATGAGGAAGAGGAGGAGGAAATGGAAAAGCAGTTAGAAGTGAAAGAAGATGAGGAGGAGAAGATTGAAGAAGGAGAAAAAGAAGAAATGACGATGGGGGAAGAAGAGGAAGATAAGGTGGGAAAGGAAGGAGGAGAACAGCAGGTTCAAGACTGGAAAGATAAAGTTGACAGCAGAGAGGAAGAGGAGGAGGAGGAGGAAATGGTAGACGTGAAAGGAGAAAAGGAGGAGAAGATTAAAGGGGAAGAAGAAGAAAATGTAGAAGAAGAAGAAAAGATGGATGCCTTGGGACACAAAGTAGAAAATGTAGAAGAAGAAGGAGATGAAGCTCGCAGAGACACCACAGAAGAAGAGAAGAGCCTCACTGGGGACAATCACCCCACATCACCGAGCGAGAGTCTGACAGACGAGGAGGTGAAGAGTCTGAGGGACAAGGAGGTGAAGAGTCTGAGGGATGAGGAGGTGAAGAGTGTGACAGACGAGGAGGTGAAGAGTCTGAGGGACGAGGAGGTGAAGAGTGTGACAGACGAGGAGGTGAAGAGTCTGAGGGACGAGGAGGTGAAGAGTCTGAAAGACGAGGAGGTGAAGAGTCTGAAAGACGAGGAGGTGAAGAGTGGGACAGACGAGGAGGTGAAGAGTCTGAAAGACGAGGAGGTGAAGAGTGTGACAGACGAGGAGGTGAAGAGTCTGAAAGACGAGGAGGTGAAGAGTGTGACAGACGAGGAGGTGAAGAGTGTGACAGACGAGGAGGTGAAGAGTCTGAGGGACGAGGAGGTGAAGAGTGTGACAGACGAGGAGGTGCAGAGTGTGGAGGAGCAGGAGCGACTTGAAACAACGCCGCTGACATCACTTCCTGCTCCTGGACCACGAGAGGAAGCTGCAGCTCCACCTGAGCTCCCCACAGGTAAGCTCCTCCCCCTGCTGGTGTACCTGTACCTGTCACCACCGCAACAACACACAAGTTCAGCTCAATGAAATCCAAGATTAATTAAAGTTACATAACTTTAATATATATATATATATATATATATATATCCCTCATATCTTTAACCTTTAACCTTTAACCTTTCCTTTAGTGACAGAGTGGTTTTCACCGGCCGCAGGAGGACGCCGAGAACCGAGTCCGACCACGACCTCACCCGGCCCCGGAAACCCTGAGACGGAAGAGAAGAAGGACAAAGAGGTCAAAGAGGACAAAGAGGACAAAGAGGACAAAGAGGACAAAGAGGTCAAAGAGGACGGAGGGGAAGGAAGTCAAAAGAACAGCGAGGCGGACGGCAAGAAGAGCGGCCGCCATCGATCCTCAAAGTACCAAACTGTGTCCTACCGGAGGATCCGCAGGGGGAACACCCGCCAGAGGATCCAGGACTTCGAGGCCCTGGCGGACGCCTGACCCTGAGACGAGCTCAGGTGGCGCACCTGTGAAGTACAGTCGACACGGGATGGAGCCGTGTGGTCGGCCATCCCGTGATGTCACAACGTTGTGAGCGGAAGGCGCTGAATAAAGAGTGTTGTTGTTTATTGCTCCAGCAGTGAGTGTGTCCTCCAGCGGCTGAAGCGCTTTGTGTCTAAAGTTAAAGATAGAACTTTATTCATTATTGTGCCAGAATTTTATTAAAGAATAACAAAACAGAATAGATTAAATATATGAACATATATGGACAGTAGAATAATAACTATTACGTTTTAAATAAATAACACTGACACCTGTGCAAAATAACATAAAGTTAAATTACAACAAAGATTAAACACAAGTATAAACACGAATTTAAAAGAGGAAACAGTTCCTCGTGTGAAACATGGAGGAACATCAAACCTGTTTATGGAATCAAAGGAACAGCATCACTTTTAATATCACTGAATAAAATACAAGGTACATAATTTTCAAAGCAAAAGGCTAAAACAGGACATTGGACTACATATCCCACAATGCTCCGCTCCCGTTAGTGACGTCACCCTCAGACCCGGCGTGCCTCAATCAGCATCGAGCGCTGCGCGCTTCGGCAACAACAGACTCGTTTTTAAACGGTTTGCCACGTTTTGTTGACGACGGTGTTTTGGGGGACGTCATCACAGGTTTGTCCGCGTGCGAAAGAGACGTCTTAACGTGTATTTTGTTATCCAAAAACACGATAGTTTAAACGGTGTTGACGCTGTTCGTCGAAGTCGACTTGGGGGCGAACAAAGATGGTGGCGGGGCGACGACGAGGGGGAGCCGTTAACGAGCGTTCGGTGTCACGTGATCTCTCGTCACGACTCTGAACGAGCGCCTTGGCGAACGTGCGCTCTAAGAAGCGCCTTGTGACCGTTGCAGGCGGGTCGCTGGTCGCCATGACGCCGCCCCTGCGGTCCGCCGGAGCAACGGGAAGAGGAAGAAGATGATGGCAACACCGGTGACGACTTCCGGTTAGCTGCGGGATCCGGGACGAAGAGGCGAGATGCCGCGGAGGAAACAATCCAACCCCCAGCCGGTCAAATGTGAGTTTTAACGGCTCTTTTCACGTTTTATTTGTCGGTTTATCGGTTTGAACTGTTATTTTCTCGGTGTTTGAGTGTGTTTATGTATTTATACGGCTCGTATCCAATGAGTGAGTCTGTTTACGTGTTTTAAACTGCTATTTCCCAAGTGGTTGTGTCTGTTTATGTGTTTACACGTTTATTTCCAGATGTTTGAGTCTATCTGGTGTTTTAACTGTCGTCTTCCAGATGTTTGAGTCTATCTGGTGTTTTAACTGCAGCTTGATTTTAACATGCACATGATTTTAAATGTTAAGTTTACTCGAGGCACGAGAAGGAAACAGACGGGTAAATGTTGCCCGACTGGTCGGACATATTGACCTTGTTGGCTTCCTCTTTGCCTCTCAGAGGCTGCTGGAGACGCCATGTCCTTCACGGCGATGTGTTTGTGTTATCTCATCCTGAACGTTCCGTCTCAGTCGATCTCTCCACTTCCTCTCTTCCTTTTTGCCTCCTGTCTCCACTTCCTCTTCTCAGGCTCCTGTCCCCCCCCCCCCCCCCCCCATCACGTCCTCCTTCCTTTCTTTCTCTCGCCGCTTCCTGTTTGACGTCTCTACCGCGTTCTTCCTCTTTCCCGTGTGTGCCCTGACATTGACTTTGTCTACTCCGGGAAAACCTTGTTATATGTTAATGTCCAGGGTTTCATCTCCCTTCCCATAAATCACCTGTGTTTACATGCAGGTGACTAACAACAACAACAACAACGTAGTGTCCTGTATGTGAGAGTCAGCCGTAGTAACCAGGGAACGGGGTGCATTTCTTCCTGGAGAACGAGCTTTAAGAGCAGGACATCTTGTGTTTCCTATCTCCTCCTCCTCCTCCTCCCGACTCTCACTTCCTCTTCACCTGCTTTTACTTTGGTGTTTCTCTCTTTCTGTTCAGTCTTTTAGTTTATTTACGTCATACTGTGTGTGTGCATGTTTATTTTTTTATTAGTTTCTAATAAATCAGTAAACCCGACACACAAACCTCTCAAGTGGAAATATAGTCCATATTCCCGTCGGTGTCTGGGTTCTGTGTCCCCCGAGTGACCGTGTCCTCCGGTTGTGTTCAGCGGAGTTGGAGGACGGGGTGGTGCTGTGCGACCCGAGCTGTTTGGTTCTGGAGAGCGACTTCCTGCTGAGCGGCGAGCTGGAGTTTGGAGACGCTGACATCATGGGGCTGGAGAGCGAGTCGGGTCAGTGACACACACACACACGCACACACACACACTGGAGCATACGTTGAGGAATACTCAAAACATGACAAATACTGGGAAGTTTAGACTTCTCTACGAGACTGTAAACAAACCTTCAAAATAAAAGGTAATTTTCTGTCATTAAAAGAAGTTCTTGTTTTAGTGAAGCTGTAGTTGTGAGCGAGTTTCCAAAGCTGCCACGTCTCGTTAAGAAGCAAATAAAGACGAGTAAACGTTTCCCCCCCCTCCGCCCGGGGCATCTGGCAGACTAACGGCAGCAGCCCTGTGGCGATATGTTACGATAACATCAAATCTTTGAAGGGAGAAAGAAACGCCGTCTATAGAAAGTGTTTCAGTTCATTCTTCAATCTGCTCCAAGACTAAACCTTCAGAGTCTTAGTAACTAGCTGTGATGAGCACATTTAATACGCCCTCCTCCTTCAGGGATGGCGGTGTTCTCTCTGAGCGGGGACGACGACGACCCTTCAGCCCCGACGGGCTCCAGCTTCCCCGCCTTCCTGTCCTGTAAAGGATGCGGCCGCCTGCTGGGGGACCCGGCTCTGGGAGCGGGGCTCGATCTGGGTGAGCGCTGCACCGGCTTCACCAAACCAAGATGTCGTGAATGACGCCAGTACCTGAACACATCATCCCGTCACTCCGAGAACTACAGATACACACATATGATGTTTACATGAAACGAATCGCACTCAGAATAAAAGTGGAGCGTTTGGAGGATCAACGTGATTCATGTAATTAAACTCTGGAAGTATTCCAGGTGAGTTGTGCCTCATCTCCTCATGGCTCATCTAAACTGTTGTTCCAGGTGTGGGCTTGGACCTGGGGGCGGAGCTCTACTGTCTCACCTGTGAGGAGGGCCTCCAGCGCGACGGCTCGCCTCAGGCGGAGGAGGGCTCTCCGGAGGCGGGCGAGGAGAAGCCGGACGACGCGCCCCCCAAAGCGTTCTCCTGCTCGCTGTGCGCCTTCACCTCGCGCTACTCCAACCACCTGAAGCGCCACATGAGGACCCACGACGGCCACAAGCCGTACCGCTGCCCCGCCTGCCCCTACGCCTCGGCGCAGCTGGTCAACCTGCAGCGCCACGCCCGCACGCACACCGGGGAGAAGCCGCACCGCTGCCCCCAGTGCAGCTACGCCTGCAGCTCCCTCGGCAACCTGCGGAGGCACCAGCGCATGCACACGCAGGAGAGGCCGCAGAGGAGGGAGAAGGAGAAGCGGCGAGGGAGGAGGAAAAAAGGGAGCGCCGCAGGCGGAGAAGGTAACAAACACCCACAAGGAATCTCCCCTAGGGAAGGAGTTGAGGCTGCTGCTACTGATTACTGATCCTCATGATCATCTCTTCATGTATATTGGAAGGAGAGTTTATCAAATATTAATATATTATCCTATAGATATGTTTTAGAAATTTGTTCAACAAACCTCAAATATTTAGTTTAATGATATAAAGCAGGAAATCTCCACATTTCAAGACTCCTAAAACAAAATGTTTTGTAATTTTTGCCTTCTTTTTTTTAATGAAACGATGATCAAATATCTTAAATATCAAATATGAATATTTATATTCGGATGTCTTATTTTTGACCAATAGTCGATCTTGCCTCAATCTTGTATCTTTGTCTAGTTTACAAAGATGCAAGTCAGAAAAACAGGAAACCCTCAAAATTGGAGAAGTTGCCACCAGAAGCTGTTTATATTTCTGCGTGGTAAATAACCGATGGATGGTT
The DNA here is from genome assembly GCA_036178185.1 of Liparis tanakae. NCBI lineage: Eukaryota > Metazoa > Chordata > Actinopteri > Perciformes > Liparidae > Liparis > Liparis tanakae. Next base: position 806,853 of record CM070103.1, read on the forward strand.
CATCAGTCGGCATGGAGTCGGACGTCGGTCTGTACGTCGTTTAATGGACGTGTTTTACGTCTGATGAAAGAAGCCTGAAATGGGAGGAAGCAGCTGAGTCTGGGTTCATTATGAGAGACGCCTCAGGCTCTGGTTCGAGTTGTGAAGCGCCGAGCGGACTCACACGTCGTGGATCTCACGCTTTAGATCATCTTCATTTGGTGAGGAAGAGGAAGCGACGAGTGGAAACTGAAAGAGTTAAAAAAATGAGGAAGAGAAGTTGTCTGTGTTCAGAGCTTCAACGACGTTTACGTTTCGTCTTCACAGTTCAACAGAGCAAGTTGAACTTAAAGGAGGAAGTTGGAGATGAGACAAGTTTCTTCTGGTCGTTCTGGTTTCGTGGTGAATGAGTAACTTGGGCTTCTCTCCTCAGTGGTGTCAGACCTGACCCTCAGGGTGACCCAGGACTCCGGGTTCTTCCAGACGTTGGGGGGCCTGGGCTCTCCCTCCGCCCCGCTGCCCGTGCTCCTCTTCCCCCTCTGCTGCCGCATGTGTGGCCTGGAGGAGGACGACCTGGAGGGGGACAAGGGGGACGGAGACGCAGGACAGGTAGACCAGGTAACCTCACACTCTGGGATGGTCGTCTATATTATTAAATATAATTTTATATACGTGTGTATATATATATTATTTATTTATATATATATATATATATATTATTTATTTATATATATATATATTATTTATATATATATATATTTTATTTGTTTTTATTCGGTCAAAGTTTGTTGTATTTGTTGTCACATGACTTGTTCTCAGATGAATCTCTCGTGACTTCATAGTTCCTCTGAGGAGCTCAGAAGTTAACGTATTTTCCAGAATCCGGTTGTGTAATCGTTTTATTCGGGGCGACGATGAAGAGCTAAATGTTCCTGGTGAAATGTCCCCGTCTGAAGCTCCGCCCGTCTCCTTCCAGGTGTGTCGGCGCTGCTCTCTGGACCTGCGGTCCGAAGATGGGCCCGGGTCCCCCCGCAGCCCGCCCGCGCCGCGGGGCTCCCGGCGGGGGCCGCGCGGCGCCAAGCTGTACCGCTGCCCCCGCTGCCCCTTCCTGTCCCGCTACCCCAACCACCTGGCGCGCCACGCCCACACCCACTCGGAGGAGAAACCCCACGGCTGCCCCCACTGCCCCTACACCTCCTCGCATCTGGACAACCTCAAGCGCCACCTGCGCGTGCACACGGGCGAGAAGCCCTACCAGTGCCCGGCGTGCAGCTACGCCTGCGGGAACCTCGCCAACCTGCGGCGGCACGAGCGCATCCACTCGGGCGCCAAGCCCTTCCACTGCGGCGTGTGCGGCTACTCCTGCAACCAGAGCATGAACCTGAAGAGGCACATGCTGCGGCACACGGGCGAGAAGCCCTACGCCTGCGCCGAGTGCGACTACACCACCGGCCACTGGGACAACTACAAGCGGCACCAGAGGAAGCACGGCCACGACACGGACAGCTGGGACAAGCACGCCCCCGCCAACGGGCTGAGCTGGAGCAGAGAGGCGCCGGAGGGCCCGGACCAGGAGCTCCACTAGTGTGTGTGTGTGTGTGTGTGTGTGGGTAGGTAGGTAGGTAGGTATACACTGGTGAACCGCCAGCTCAGGTTGGACTCAAACTCAGGTGCCTTGACGGACGCTGCACTGACTTTATAATACACGGGGCATTAGTGTGTGTGTGTGTGTGTGTGTGTGTGTGTTGCATACACACACACCGAGTCACTTTTCAGGCCACCGACATCTCTTCTGTCACCATGTGACTTTTTCTACCAGACAAACGGATTTCTAAAACGTTTGTTGTTTTTCTTGGACAGATGCTCTATATATTTTTTTATCGTAACTTCTCGCGCTTTGCAGTCCTCGGGTGTTTTGGTTCAGTCCGGGTTGAAGAGTGGACTCTTCCGGTTCCCTGCGGGCTTCCTAACGTGGACTCACTGCAGGTTATTTATGACGGGTGAAGTTCACAAAGAGATTATTAAAGAGTTTATTCTGTGAAGAAAAGCAGAAACACTGAATGTCTTCGTAGTGTTATGAGTTGTTGGGAATAAAAATATTCTGATTATATTCTCAAACATCGTGGCCTCCGTTATCATTTCTTTAATTAAAATTCAGATTTTATTCTCATGTTTCAAAAATATATTAAAATACAGAATTTATAATCAAATATTGTGGTTTTAAAATAGAGTAATTCTGAATTCATTCTCAAACATTGTGGTTTAATAAAGTTATTTGAAGATGCTTCTTTGTCTTCTGTTTGTCAAAAACAGAAAACGGTGAACGATGTCGTTACAATTCAAAAGACAAATGTCTCACCAATAGTTCAAAAGAGCAAAATACAACAATGAGGCTGATTAGTTTTATTAGTAGAGTGACATAACGGTGACATCATCTGGCCCCGCCCCCTCACAGTCTGGGTGCCACGGTAACGTCTCCAGCCCTCTTCAGGTTCTCCTCCAGCCACGAGACCAGGAGGCGGTTCGTCTCCGCCGGCCTCTCCATCTGAGTCCAGTGGCCGCACTCCTCCACGTGTCCTCTGCGCAGGTTGGGGATCTGCAGTGCACATAAACAATAACAACAACAACAACAACAATGATCTGTGATCACGCTTGTGTCTTTTTGTCTCTCCTCACCAGGTCCTCCATCCCCTTGGAGAAGGCCGGCAGCAGCACCTGGTCTTTACCTGCCGTCACCATCAGAGCCGGCATGAGCAGCTAACACACACACACACACGCACACACACATTATTAGGACAGTGAAAAACGTCCTCTTGTTTGTTTCTCTTTGTGTGACGGACCTTTCCGATTGGACGAGAGCACATCCACTTCCAGTTCAGCGCCCCGTTGCGATACCAGTTCAACGGCCTCCTGCGGACGAGAAGAACGGCTCAGGAACACGGATGTACTCCGAATGAACGGCGACCGGGAGGGAAACTACTTCCTGCTTCCTGCTCAGAAACAGTCCTCAGGTCAGAGGTCAGCGGTCAGAGGGTGAGTGACTCCTGACCTGAAGCCTTGTTCTTCATACTGGCTGACGTAGTACTGCAGGTCGGCCTCCGTCAGCATGCAGCTGCGAGGAATCTGCTCCGGCAGACCCACAAACAGGCCTCCTGCACACACACACACACACACACACACACACGGGGTCAGGACACGTCGGGCTCCACCTGTGCTTCTGAAGGAGCTGCAGTGCTTCACCTCGAGCGCAGACTCCTGCGGTGCTGATGGAGGGACGCTTCCCCTGAGAGACCAACAAGCTTTTATTACCATGACCTGTGTACACCTTGATTAAATATATATATATATATATATATATATATATATATATATATATATATATGTGTATGTATGTATGTGAGTGTGTCTCCTCACCGCTTCAGCGCTACTGGAGAAGAAGATCTTGAAGGTTCTCTCCAGGTCTTTCTCCAGCTCGGCTTCGGCCACGCCCTGAAACACGTGTACTATGAGTACCCCTGAGGTGCAGTATTAGTACATGTGAGGTGCAGTATTAGTACAGGCTGCAGATGGACTCACAGCTTGTTGGAAGTACAGCTGGTAGTCAAAGATGGGAACGTCCTTGAACTTCTGAGCAGGACTGACTGACGGGTCCACGGGGAACAGAGGCGTGTTCAGGGACGCCACCGCGCTGCACATGGGGGGGGGGGCAGCACGCTGTACACGCTGTATACGCTGTGCACAGCGTATACAAAGTACTGTGTGTGTGTGTGTGTGTGTGTGTGTGTGTGTGTGTGTGTACCTGACTCTCTCAGGGAAATACTGAGCCATGGTCCACACCAGCATGCCACCCCAGTCGTGACCCACCACGGTGACCCGAGGAATCGCCTGCAAAGAGACGTGAGGATTCATACCTTACTATATATATATATATATATATATATATATATATATATATATAATATATGTATTCTATATATTTATATAATATATATTATATATGTATATAATAATAATTTTATATATATATATATATATATATACACTGATTGTACTCAGTTTTCTGTGTGTCAGTTACTCACCATTTTATCCAGAAATGTGATTAAATCCTGGAAGAAAACATTAATATTAATATTACACAACTGAATAATGACAGCAGCACAGGTTAAAAATAATAATATATATTTATTTATTAGTATACTTGTATTCAATGAAGTGTGTACCTTGCAAAGCTGCTCCTGAGAATATTCTTCGATGTCTGTCGGAGGAAAAAACAAAAACTTGTTCATGTAATAATTTAAGGTTTCGTAACTGAATGTAAACATTCTTGTGAATATGAAAGTAGTTGCTGTGTGACTGGAGGTCCACCTGGAGGCGCTGTGGAGCCGCCGTAGCCCTTCATGTCCAGAGCCAGAACCCGGAACCCGGCTGCAGCCAGGGCTGGGATCTACCACAGGGTCAGGGGTCAGGGGTCACACTCACACACAGTGGGCGTGGACATTGTGCCGCGTGGGTTCTAGGGGGCGTTACCTGGTACCTCCAGGAGTACCAGCTCTCAGGGAAGCCGTGGCACAGAACCACAGGTGGACCTGAGCCCATCTCCACATAGTGAGTCCTCACACCAGGCTGAGACGCACACACACACACGCACACACACACACACGCACACAAGTTATTACGACACGCTGCATTCTACAGGCGCGTCATAAAGATGAAATCTGCAAAAAAAATGATAAAGGGATTTATGTAGAAATATAAAAAGGACATAAATTAAGTAAAAAAGAAAATATTGAAGAAAAAATTGGAAACAAAAAGGAATAAATTAAATAATGATTACGTAAATATTTATAATATTTAAGAAATTAAATCTCATTAATAAACTATTGGGAACTAGATCAAAAGTAAATAACAAATGTATAATTATTAAGAGGAATAGATCAAAGAATGAAGAAATAAAAAAATTGAAATATACTGAAGAAATATCAGAAAACAAAAGAATACTTAAAATGATTTCCACATGTATTTATTCTATTCTCTTTATAGTTTAAATTGTACTTTTTAATTCCTTTATTTGTTCCTCTTTATATTTTCACATTTATTAACTTATTCTTTTCCAGATGTTTTCCTCCTGGGTTACTATATATATATATATATATATATATATATATATATACTTCCTAATCGCAGGGCACCTTGTACTCTGACCCTGCTGCTCACATATCTGCTGTGCAAAGCATTGTGGGTAAGAGCAGCATAGCACACACTACTGAGCGTTACCCTGATGGCGACATATCCATGAGACACGTCTTCAGGTCGGCAGGGCGGGGGAGGACCGTCTGCTCCGACAGCCTGACACACACACACACACACAGCTGTAAACATTATGACTGTGTTTGCGTCCACAGAGGTAACCCGTGGCGGCCCTCACCTGGACCCCGGTGAAGAGGGCCAGCCGGTCCAAGGCGTGGTCCAGGTGGTCCACCAAGATGGCCTCCATCCCGGCCCCCCGTGCGGCCTCCACTCCTTCCTGCTCCGCGTCCAGCCACACGGCCTGCAACGGCAGGAGCGCCACGCTGAGCACACGCAGAGCACACGCAGAGCACACGCTAAGCACACGCCTCTACGCACACGGCCACCGGCCGCTCCGGGACTCCACCTGTCGGGACGTCACCCCCAGCTGCCGCAGGGCACAGCTGAACATGGCGGGCTCTGGGACCCTGAGGCCCGAGCGGCAGGACTGGAGGACCAGGTCGAAGCTGGCGCCCAGCAGAGAGAGGAGGCGGGCCGGAGCGCCGGCTGAGGGGGCGTCGTCCAGCCAGTGATTGGCCAGGACAGCTGTCAGTAACCCTGATGGGAGGGAGGAGAGTTTAGAGAAGGGACGTCACCGGGTGACTTCTATACAACCAGAGGAGTCGCCCCCTGGTGGCCAGGAGAGAGAATGCAGCTGCAGAACAGATTTACTGAGGCACGTACCACTTTGTCGCAGACGGGCCGCCGTCTTCAGCACGGCTGGCTGGACGTCCACCGCCGTCTCTCTGAGCTCCTCCAGCAGGCGTCCCGCCGACCAATCAGACGGCAGGGTCACACCCTTGAGCCGGGCCTCGTCCACGCACTCCGCCTCGAAGGCTGGGATCATCTACACACAGGTTTCAGGGATGAAGGAGGCGGGAATGTTTCCGTCGGCATCGGTGAATCTAAACGATTCCCGACTCCACCCACCTGAGAGAGCGTCAGCTGGCCTCGCTCCGCCCGGCGCATGGCGCCGTCCTTCAGGGACGCCACTCCGGAGAGGAAACCGCTGGAAACCACAAAGAGAGACACCGGTCAACATCATCGACTTTGAGAAGAACACGTGAGTCTCAATGGGGACACGATCATTATTTAAAAATAGGAAATCTGCAGCTAGAAACCTGGTGGGCTTTAACTGGGTGTCAGAAGGACATTTACAAATATTATATACATTTAATATGTGTATATATATAATATATAAATATATATATATATATATATATATATATGCATTAATTATATATACATACACGTATGTATGTATATATATATATATATATATATATGTAATAAAAGTAAAGGATTCATTAAAGAAAATGAGCAATATATCAATAATTCATATTATAGTTTCAGAAATAAACGTTTGTTTCAAATAAAACAAGATATAATGTAAAATAATAATAATAACGTTAACAACAAACAACTAAAAAACTATTCTTCAAAGTAAATGTTTCACAGCATTAGGACTGAACGCTGGCGAACGTGAAGCCCTTGACGCTGATTGGTTAATCATTGTGTGTTTACGACTTTGTCTGTGACCCGGTGTGTGAGACTACACGCTAAGTAAAACACACACACACTTTACTTTGAATAAAAACGCAAATCCCTGCCCTGCTCCCACGGATGGTGGAATGAAAGCTCAACTCTGACCCACTGGTTGCGTCACCGCCGCTGTTCTGTCATTTTTTGCTGCCTTGTAAAAATTTGCTACCCGCTGCATAAACTGATAGGTGTGTATCAATTCATGCTACCCTATCAAAAAATGATACTTAATGGTTTTATACATCTGTACATCAAATAAAGGCATAAAGTAAGTGTTTTTTTTCTGTCATGAGTCTAATTATAAAAAGTGTCACTCACCGTTATCAGCCGTGCATGCCGTGCATGACGTGCAACTCGGAAAATCGACTCGGCGCAATACCACAAGGTGACGTCACTCACCGTTGCAAAGACAGGGTTAGCTAAACATGATGGGCGTGTCGGAAAAAACTCGAAAAAACTCGGAAAATCGACTCGGCGCATGCGCAATACCACAAGGAGCGTTTTTTGACAAGCAGCATTAAATGACAGAACACCGCTTCTTACCCCGGCAGCGCGTGCAGCTCCTCCAGCCGCCGCAGGGCCGCGTGGGGCCCGGCCGGGACCGCGACGCCCCACAGGTTGAACAACACGGCCTTCTTCTCGCTCATCTCTGGTCGGGGAGGATCTGGAGGACTTCTCTGCGTGAGAGAAGAGGGACTCTCTGCAGCTCCGCCCACTAGTCCTGACGTAGTGGACCCGGACCGCGGACTGAGTCACCTCCTCCGTGCACGTAAACGCACGTACATGCACGAACATGCTCGCCTCCCTTTGTCACTGCAAATAAATGCAAATAAATCCACGTTACCCAAATCTAGATCCCATGTGGGTTGGCCACGTTTACAAATAGCCGGTATTTACATAAACAAATATTTCTGCTCCTCCGTTTTCTAAAATAACGTTGTACACACAAGGTCGTTTTCAAAAAAGTTCCTGTTTATATGAACCCGCATAACTATCGCGCGCAATCACGCTCAGTGCGGGCGAGACGGGCCGGTGGTGCGCCCGACCCCTCGGGGCCGGGACCCCCCCCTCGGGGCCGGGACCCCCCCTCGGGACCGGGACCCCCCCTCGGGGCCGGGACCCCACCTCGGGGCCGGAACCCCCCCTCGGGGCCGGGACCCCCCCTCGGGGTCGAGCTGCCGGCCCTCACTGTCACTGCGCCACGGGGTTTCCATTCGCCCTCTGACTCGCGCTGCGTTAGACTCCTGGGTCCGTGTTTCAAGACGGGTCGGGTGGGTTGCCGACATCGCCGCAGACCCCTGACGCCTTTAGGGAGAGCCGATCCCGCCCCGGCGACACGACGCGGTTGGGGCGCACTGTGAAGCATTTTTAATCGCACACTGTGACGTTTGACAACCTAAAACTCCGTTTGCCCTCGTTCACACGCAAACACAAAAACGGCGTTTTCAGAAATCTCCACTTTGGCCGGAGTTTTTAGAAATTATCGTTTTCCGTGATAAAACCTCCGTTTTCGTGTTAATGAAAGGCCAAAACGCAATAAAAATATATGCGTTTATATGCGTGTTTACATCGTGTAAACGGAGAGCGCATGCAAATAAATCCACGTTACCCAAATCTAGATCCCATGTGGGTTGGCCACATTTACAAATAGCCGGTATTTACATAAACAAATATTTCTGCTCCTCCGTTTTCTAAAATAACGTTGTACACACAAGGTCGTTTTCAAAAAAGTTCCTGTTTATATGAACCCGCATAACTATCGCGCGCGCTCACGCTCAGTGCGGGCGAGACGGGCCGGTGGTGCGCCCGACCCCTCGGGGCCGGGACCCCACCTCGGGGCCGGGACCCCACCTCGGGGCCGGAACCCCCCCTCGGGGCCGGGACCCCACCTCGGGGCGTTTTTCCATCGTGTAAACGGGGTCTAAATGTATGAATGAATGTTTCCACAGAACTCCGAGCAACTGTTTGATTCGCTCATTAAAATGATCTGCGGTGAAATGCTGCCCTCTAGCGGTCGCAGAGGGTCACTGCAGTGTTTTGATTATTGTGTAGAAACTGCCAAAGATAAACATGCAACATGTTTTAAATTTCTCGACCATCCTGTTGCTCTGGAGGACGGAGAGGTGTTACAGAGAGTTCAGTCTAGATTATTGTTGTCATGACACTTTTATTTTGTTCTCCAGACGAAGTTAGAAGGACGGAGCTGATGGAGGTCACACCTTCTGACCTGCACCTGGGTCAGCTGATGGAGGTCACACCTTCTGACCTGCACCTGGGTCAGCTGATGGAGGTCACACCTTCTGACCTGCACCTGGGTCAGCTGATGCAGATTATCATTTACATCATAGAAATTCTCTTATAACAAGTGTGACATATAATAAATTATTAAATTCTACAAGGACAAAGACAGAATATGGAGAAGATAACGAGGCTTTAATGATTCAATCAAGTGAAATAGCAGATGTTTTTCAAAATAAGAGCGTCCTTAGTCTGCAGCAGTCGGTGGGTTCACTGTGTTGAGTCCAGGGCCCTTTCCCAGTCCAGGGCCCTCTCTCAGTCCATTGGCTTTGAGGGCTTCTCCCAGTGTTTCTATGAAGCGGTGGACGTCACTGAAGCTGTTGTAGAGCGGCACCGGAGCGACTCTCAGCACGCTGGGCTCCCTCATGTCACACTGAAGACACAACACACACATCGGGCTGCTAAATGTATGATGTATTTTCTGTTTTCTATCCACATCTTGCTCACCGGGTCTCTTTGTGACAAGCTGAACTTCTTGAAGGCGCATGCCATCCTGTTAAATGTTTATTTTATTTTCTCTCTACGTTTCAGACCTCCGTCTCTGGGTACTCACAGCGACGCCCCTCCTCTCCAGCTCGTGGAAGATGTCGGCGACGGGCACGGAGAAGCAGAGCGACAGCTGGCAGCCCCTCTGCTGCGGGTCGGAGGGCGTGATGATGCGGATGTGGGGCCCGTGGGGCCGAGCCGGGTCCCGGCCGTAGAGCCGCTGCAGCAGGTGCTCCAGGTATCCCGTCAGCAGGACGGACTTCCTGCGCAGCGACTGCATGCTGGTCATCTGGAACACCTGGGAACCGCCGTGAGTTATTGATATCTGATCGTCATGACAGCGGGGAAGAATGAGAGGATGTCTACACACACTAGATTCTCCTAGATTAATTTATATATATATTCTTATTTGAATTAAATGGAAAATATTATTCATGCAGGAACATATAGAGAAATAAATAAGCAAAAATGTATAAGCATTTTAATTAATTAAAAAACATATATATATATATATATATATATATATATATATATATATATATATATATTCCTACATTTATCCTTGAGGGTTATAGGATTTTTGTTTTATAAACCATAGAAAACAACTATTTAATTGATCTGAAAGAACTGCATCGTTATAAATAAGTAATAAGTTGTGAACTCCTTCCGCCTGCAGTACCTCCAGACTGGCCTGCAGGGGGCAGACCAGCAGCACGGGCTGGTTGGACAGCCGGAAGCCCTTCACTCCGGGCTGCAGCTCCATCCCTGAGATCAGAAAGCACGTTTAGCAACACACACGTGACTTTATCAATAACAATAACAATATAGCATGACAACACTGGTGTTTACTGTTGTTCATCTGGAACCTGGTGTGAAGGTCGTGACCCCACCAGCCCAACAGCCTGCAGGAAACCGGAAGTTTAGAGACGTTAACGGCTTCTCAGAGATAAAATATAGATATACATATAAATATCTTCATCAGGCCACAGAATGTCATCAAGCATTGGGGAAAATACTAATACTAAATGTTAATTTATCAGAAATGTTAAAAAAGAAGAGATTCATGAAAAATAACTAATAGTAAACATACTAATTATACTTGATTATATACATTAAACAACATTTTTTTATTTATAGTTATTTATTCAAATATATTTATTTTTCTTCTATTTCTTTATATATATATATATATATATATATATATATATATATATATATATATATATATATATATATATATATATATATATATGTGCATATACTGTATGAAATAAAAAATAAATATATATATATATATAATATAATATACTATAAACATATAATTTCCTTCCTCACCCACTTCAGGTAATTCTATTTTTTATTTATCTTTATATTCCCACATTTAATTAATGGTTCTTTATATATTTAATGTCCCTTCTTTCCTGAACGTTATTAAACGTTTTTAACGGTGAAGACTCACGCGGGTTCCACGGAGCGGCGGTTCTTCTCGTGGACGAAGGCCCCAGCGAGTCCTCCGGCGCCCGAGTTCACATACTGCGGGAAGACGGGGGTCATCACGTGCGCGTGCAGTGCACGTGTGTTGGTCATTACGTTCCCGCGGGGGTTCTGACCTTGTAGGAGCACCAGCAGGCGAAGTCGACCCCCCAGTCGTGCAGCCGCAGCTCCACGTTGCCCACGGCGTGGGCGCAGTCGAAGCCCACGGAGCAGCCCTGAAGGGGGGGGGGGGGGGGCACCTTGGTCACACCCACTTACACGTGTTTCTATTTCATACGCTGTTTTTTTCTTTATGACGTCACCTTCCTCTGGCCGGCCTCGGTGATGGCCGCCATGTCGAACAGCTGGCCGGTGTAGTACTGCACGGCGCTGAGCATCACCACGGCGATGGAGTCGCCCTCCCGCTCGATGACCTCCAGGATGTCCTCCGTTCTCAGGGTCTCCTCCCCCTGGAGGGAAGGGATCATTACACTCCTCAGTAAGGATTTAAGCAGGTCAGTGGGGGTCAGGGGGGGTCAGGACGAGGGTCATGATGGGGTCCCTAGGGGGGTCTCACCGTACCGGTCTGGGGGTCAGCAGCAGCATGCTCTCCTCGGGGTTGAATCCTCTTAGCCGGATCTGAGACTCTACGGCGTACTGACAGGAAACGTCATGATTCAGGAACACACAGTGGATATAAACACATAACTAGATGTGCGTGACCTTGACCCTGTGCAGAAGGTCGTGTTCACTCACGTGGTCCGACGGGAAGGCCTTGTCCTCCAGGAGGACCTTGTGCCGCCCGGCCGAGGGCTTGTAGAAGGACAGCTGCAGAAGAAGAGGGGGGGGGGTTATACATCATGTGATCTCCATCATGTGACCTCCATCATGTGACCCGCGGCTCAGACGGGTCTGGAGCACGTTACCAGCAGGAGGTGCAGGTTGACCGTCAGGCCGTTCATCAGCGCCACCTCCTCCGGCTCGGCTCCTGAGGAACACGCCACGCTTTAAACTCCCGCCAGAAGACATGAGTCATCTTCATGCAGGAAATGAGCAAATATCTGCAGAAATAACTGAAAATAAATACTTAAAATAGTGGAAAGCAAGTTTCCTCACTGCAGCTCCGTTTACAGAGCTCCCCGTGACCTTTGACCTAAAGTCTCACCAACGACCTCCGCCATGGCGCCCTCCAGGTGGTCCTCCGCCCAGGCCCAGGGCCGGGCGCCTCTGGTGTGGCCGTGCACGCCCCTGTGGAGAGACTCCGTCAGTAAGCGCTCGTCTTCTCGTCTTCGTCAGTGCTTGGTGGGGAGGAGGCCCGGCGCTCACATGGCGGCCCACTTGTCCAGCTCCTCCTCCAGGTACTGCCGCGCCCTCCGGGGCTGCAGCCCCAGGGAGTTCCCCGCCAGGTAGACGCACTCCTCGGCGCCGTCGACCAGCGAGAGGTCGGCTGCAGACGCAGCAGAGGAAGATGTCTCCAGACCGATCGCGGATATGAAACGTTGGTATCTGTTGTTGTTGTTGTTTACTCACTGTGAGGTAACTGCTGCATCGTGGGCACCAGGAACTCCTCCCTGAGGTGCCTCAGCTCGTCGTGCTCGTCCAGGTACGCGGCCACCTGAGCCGAGGTGGTGCTGCAGCCCAGGAGCGCCGACACGCGCTCCACCGTGCGCCTGGCGGGGTCGAGCAGCTGGTCCATGGCCGGAGGCTGCAGGGGGGACACCGTCAACCCCGTGCTGCGGCTCACAGGCCGAAAACAACCACCATCTCTTCTGGTTCCCTCTCCTCGGGCCTCATCCCTTGTGACGCTGGTTTTAGGTTTTGACCTCTGTCGACCCGTCTGCTTATCTACGCTTGGAGTGCACACACAGCGCAGACTGCAGGGTCAAAGGTCCAGGAGACATTTCAGCGAATCCAGAAACCTCTGGAGACGAGCTCACGAAGCATGCTGCACGTCACGGGTCTCAAACACTCACTTATTTCACTTTAAAACATTAGTTTGTGCTGTAATTGCCTCCCAGAAGTGACTAATCACAGTTTTTTAAAGCCCTGCGTTCAGTAGTAGTAGTAGTGCACGACACACAGTTCACCTGAGGAACGAACAGCTGCATTTACCTGTAAACTGGCTTCACCTGCAAATGTAACACACGCCGACACGTTGAGCTGTAGCTATATGGAATATTTAGTTTTACTCAAACATATCAACACTTACAATGCGGTCAGTCAGCTGCACGAGTCATAAAACATGTACTCACTTGGTCCGGACGGCGCAGAGTGAATCCTGGGCTCTGAAACAACCTTTGACCTTTCGGTTTTTAGTTAATTATTGTTCTAATGCGCCGACCTTGAGAGACAACAGTGACATTCTAAACCAGCAAAACATCAGATACCTGTAGAATGAACCTGCACAGGGACTTCCTCATTTGTAGGATTTCCCTTTTGTGCAAACCTCCGAGAGCTTTGACTCGCAAACGGACGCAACAAGCTGTCGGCCCACGAGGAAGACCTCTCTGTCCTGTCTCCAACGTTAGAGCATAATAATAATAACATTATTTACATGAGGCAGCACGGTGGCTCAGTGGTTAGCACTGTCACCTCACAGCAAGAAGGTCCTGGGTTCGAATCCCGGTCCTCCCGGTTGTCCCAGGTCCTTTCTGTGTGGAGTTTGCATGTTCTCCTCGTGTTCTCCTCGTGCCTGTGTGGGTTTCCTCTGGGTACTCTGGTTCCCCCCCATCATAAAGACATGCACACAGCCTCACCCCGGTTCGTATGAATGTTGGTGGTCGGGGCGGGCGCTGATTGGCTGCCATGCTTCCGTCAGTCTGCCCCTGGGCAGCTGTGGCTACTGATGTAGCTCACCACCACCGGGATGTGTGTATGACTACTAGACTCTGTAAAGCGACTTTGAGTATCTAGAAAAGCGCTATATAAAATAAATGGTTATTATTATTATTATGGCAACTTTACAAGTGCTGTGACAGACAAAGCAACAAAAGTGAGGCAAACAGAAACAAAATGAACTGAGACAGAAACAAAAACAATTTGAAGAAAAGAAACTATTTTGCTAACCAAACATATTTCGTAAAACTACATTTTAATTTCCTGTAAGATTTCAATTCTTAAATGTAATGTCTGTCTGTCTGTCTGTCTGTCTATCTATCTATCTATCTATCTATCTATCTATCTATCTATCTATCTATCTATCTATCTATCTATCTATCTATCTATCTATCTATCTATCTATCTATCTATCTATCTATCTATCTATCTATCTATCTATCTATCTATCTATCTATCTATCTATCTATCTATCTATCTATCTATCTATCTATCTATCTATCTATCTATCTATCTATCTACACCGTATGCTGTAATTAAAGAATGTACCGCTAGATGGCAGCAAATGCATCATGGCGGCGGAGTCGAGGGGGCGGCACTTAACGGAATACACGCATGTGATTGGCCGAGTAGAGAGGATTTCAACGCGTGTAATTGGTCGGTGTGATTTCTTCTTCTTCTTCTTCTTCTTCTTCTTCTTCTTCTTCTTCTTCTTCTTCTTCTTCTTCTTCTTCTTCTTCTTCTTCTTCTTCTTCTTCTTCTTCTTCTTCTTCTTCTTCTTCTTCTTCTTCTTCTTCTTCTTCTTCTTCTTCTTCTTCTTCTTCTTCTTCTTCTTCTTCTTCTTCTTCTTCTTCTTCTTCTTCTTCTTCTTCTTCTTCTTCTTCTTCTTCTTCTTCTTCTTCTTCTTCTTCTTCTTCTTCTTCTTCTTGGCAGCTCAGGTCCCTTTATGGCAGGGGTCAGGAACCTTTTTGACCATAAAAGAGCCATAAAAGCCAAATATTTCTAAATATATTTAATTGAGAGCCATATGGTCGAGACGGTGAGCGGAGACGCGACGCGTAGAGACAGAGAGACATGCTGCTGTGGAGACGATCAATAACAGACGTTTAGTTTAATAAAAGAACAAAGACGTCTTTAAGAAAGGGACCTGACATTACTGCTGCTGTCATCTGGAGGAGAGAGAAAGTTACAGGGGGCGGGGGAGATTATTATTTAACTCAAACTCAAAGAGCCATATGCGTCACCAGAAGAGCCCGATATGGCTCGAGAGCTATAGGTTCCCGACCCCTGCTTTATGGTGTTATCTTGTTAAAAATTAAACATTTTAGCAACAGTATGGGGCAGTATTGCCAATAGATCACAACATATGAGAGCAGAGTGCAGCTTAATTATTATACAGTCGTGTTATATAACATTCTGCAGAGGAAAGTATAATAACTAACTTATGTAGGCCACATGTATATTATTGGAGGCTACAAATGTAGTATGTAACATATATACAGAAAGAGAATGACACTGTTACTTTAATACAATGTAAACACGAGGCTAAAACAAATAAACTGAACTAGAATTACAGTTAATGTTATTTGTTTATGTTAATTGAGATTCTTCAGTTGTGTTGTTCCCACTTTGAGACGCAGGGCATGTGTTTGCTTGTTCGCCGGGTCATTTAAGTTGAGGTGGGCGGTCTCCAGTTAATGAGCAGAAACCGGAAGCACTGCAGGAACTTCACTGATGTTGCATCCAAAATAAAAGCATGTAGAGTTGTGTTATGTCATATTTAAATACTCACATCCTAAAATACCACATATACACCATATATATATATATATATATATATATATATATATATATATATATATATATATATCCTTAATTCGTAATATTTGTAATTGGCAGACAAATTAGATTATATTTTAATTAATTTTATTTGACTTATTTTGTGTTATGATGCATTTATTATAAGTGTGACATATCTATTTATTTTTTTGATGAGTACATGTATATTTTTCTTCAGCTTTTGATTAACTGTAGCCTTTATTCTGAAAGTCCGACAGCCGGAAGTTGTGTGAATTCAAACTGACTTGATCCCAAAGTTTGGTGCTGGTGTCAGAGATGGCTTCGGAGAAGAAAGGAGATACTTTGTGCTTCTTCATCAACGGGAGAAAGGTACGTTACACCTGTAAAGAGTCATTCATGACAGGTAGTTCCTCTTCGAGTTCGTTTCAAACCGTTTATTTCACAGCGCGTCATTAACCGGGTTCACCACATCAACGGTGACGCAATCTGCTGATTGAAGACACAAGAGCTGTTTTAATGTCGCTCATCCAGCCTAAACATGACATGACAATACACACATTGACAAGTCTGATGTTATTACACCTCTGTCACTTGACAGGTGTGTTGATATGTTACTGCACTGGTCTATAAGGCCCGTTGGTCTACTTGCTGCTCTGCAGAAGGTCAGATAATCAATAATCAATATTGGCTGTTTATTTACTACGATGATAAGCAAAGAACAGCAGTGAAGCAAGTGTACTAATTATACTTTACACATGCAGACAGATTACAATGATTTGATTAAAACACTTCAAGAGAATTACATGAAATATAACTCTTCTTCTTCTTCTTCTTTCACTTGTTATTTTTCCTTTTATTCCACTTGTTCTTCTTCTTCCTCTTCCACTTCTTTTTCTTCTTCTTCCACTTGTTCTTCCTCTTCTTTTTCTTTTTTATCTTCTTCTTCTTCTTCTTTTTCTTTTTTTATCTTCTTGTTCTTCTTCTTCCTCTTCCACTTGTTCTTCTTCTTCCACTTCTTTTTCTTTTTCTTTTTGTTATCTTCTTGTTCTTCTTCTTCCTCTTCCACTTGTTCTTCTTCTTCCACTTGTTCTTCCTCTTCTTTTTCTTCTTCTTTTTCTTTTTGTTATCTTCTTGTTCTTCTTCTTCCTCTTCCACTTGTTCTTCTTCTTCCACTTGTTCGTCCTCTTCTTTTTCTTCTTTTTTCTTTTGTTTCTTCTTCTTCTTCAGGTCACGGAGCCCCATGCGGACCCTGAGACCACGTTGTTGTCCTTCCTCAGAGAGAAGCGTATCCTTCTCGGTGTTTCTTGCGGCCTGTGTCGTTGTTGTGAGAGCGCCCCCTACAGGCCTCAACCCCTCTGGCGCCTTCCTTGACTGCGGCCCCAGTGAGGCTGACCGGAACCAAGTACGGCTGCGGCGGCGGCGGCGGCGTGCACCGTCATGGTGTCACGCCACCAGCCGGCCACCGGGAGCATCACGTATCCTTCAGGACGAACACGCTCCTCCCAGTCCCACTCGGCACACGCCACTGGTTCCCACTGGGGTCAGGGCCAGGGGGGCGGGGATACAGGGTGATGGACAGGTCCAGATTTACTGATCACTTTTTATTATTACTAGTCCTAGTCCTGGTCCTAGTCCAGGTCCTGGTCCTATTCCTAGTCCTGGTCCTGGTCCTGGTCCTAGTCCTGGTCCTAGTCCTGGTCCTGGTCCTAGTCCTGGTCCTGGTCCTGGTCCTGGTCCTAGCAGCAGCTCGGTTGATCTTCACGCTCCGTCAGACATTACTCCGTCAACGCCTGCCTGCTGCCGCTGTGCCAGCTGCACGGAGCCTCCGTCACCACGGTGGAGGGCGTCGGCAGCACCAGGACCCGGATCCACCCGGTGCAGGTCTGGTCTCCCGGTCTGGACTCAGAACCACAGCAGAACCCCTGAGGCGCCCTGACCGTGTCTGTGTCCTAGGAGCGCATCGCCAAGGCCCACGGCTCCCAGTGCGGCTTCTGCACGCCGGGCATGGTGATGTCCATGTACGCCCTGCTGAGGAGCACGCCGCGGCCCGGCCTGGAGGACGTCACGCAGGCGCTGGCCGGTGGGTCCCCTGGGTCTGAGTCACCGGCGACCGCCAGGAGGAGGCGCACGGGGCCGCGCCTCCTCCTGGGGAGCGCCCAGCGCTCACACGGAAACTCCTCCTCTCCTCCAGGTAACCTGTGCAGGTGCACCGGGTACCGGCCCATCCTGGACGGCTGCCGGACCTTCTGCCAGGTAGGAGCCTCAGAGGACACGGTAACCACGGCAACCACGGGGTCAAAGCATGATGTCACGGTCGATCCCCACAGGAAGCCGAGTGCTGCCAGCTCCAAGGAGGCGGAGCCTGTTGCCTCGCCGGAGAGCAGGACGCCGGAGACCCGGAACCGGTGAGTAGCTTGTCCTCCTCTCCTCCTCCTCCATGTTCCTCCTCCTCCATGTTCTCCTCCTCCTCCTCCTCCTCCTCCTCTATGTCCTCCTCCTCCTCCATGTCTCCAGGAGAAGCCCCGGCTGTTTGACCGAGAGGAGTTCCTCCCCCTGGACCCGACCCAGGAGCTCATCTTCCCCCCCGAGCTGCTGGTGAGTCTCTCAGGCCGCGCCCCCCCGGCCCCCTCGGCCCCCCCGCTCCCCTCAGCGCCGCTCCGTCTCTCCACAGCTGATGGCGGCGGCGTCCGAGCCGAAGACGCTCTCCTTCCACGGGGAGCGGGTGAGCTGGCTGTCGCCCGCCTCCCTGGAGCAGCTGATCCAGCTGAAGGCCGGCGCCCCCGCAGCGCCGCTGGTGGTGGGGAACACCAGCGTGGGTGTGTTCCTGAGAGGAGGAGGCCCAGAGCGGTCCTGGGGTAAAGTTCTGCTCCGGTCTGACCCTGAGCCTGCGTTGTGTTCAAGGTCCAGACATGAAGTTCAAGGGCGTCCTGCATCCGCTGGTCATCTCTCCCACCAGAGTGCAGGAGCTGTTCCAGGTCACCCGGACGCCCCAGGGTGAGTGGGCCTCCTCCTGCCTCCTCTCTGTGGTTCTGGTCCTGACCTCCTCTCTGCAGGCGTTTGGGTCGGGGCGGGCTGCAGCCTCTCGGAGGTCCGGGCTCTTCTGGACGAGCTGGTCCTCCAGTTCCCGGAGGAGGAGACGGAGCTGTTCCGGGCCCTGAGGCGCCAGCTGGGGCTCCTGGGGAGCCAGCAGATCCGGAACGTCGCCGTGAGTCGACTTCACGACCCGCCCAGCGGGCGAGGAGCGCGTAACGGACCGCGGTTCTGTGTTCTGCTCCTCAGTCTCTCGGGGGACACGTCATGAGCGCCGACCCGCGCTCCGACCTGAACCCGGTGCTGGCAGCCGGCAGCTGCAGCGTGCGCGTCGTGTCTGAGGGTGAGCGCCGGTTCTGGAGGTCAGGGACGTGGACCGGGCCGCGTGTTGACTGAGAGGTTCTGACCGGCAGGAGGACCTCGGCAGCTCCTTCTGGACCGGGACTTCTTTGTGAGCTCCGGGAAAACCCTGGTGAGGCCGGAGGAGATCGTCGTCTCCGTCTTCATTCCCTTCTCCAGAAAGGTACGCGCCTCCTCCTGCGCCTCCTCCCAGCTCTGCGTGGTTAAAGTCGTACTGACCGCAGTACCCCGTGTGGCCTGCAGGGGGAGTTTGTGGGCGCATTCCGCCAGGCTCCCAGGAAGGAGGGCTCCTTCCCCACCGTAACCACGGGGATGAGGGTGCTGCTGTCCGAGGGGACCCGGCTGGTCCAGGAGGTCCGCCTCTTCTTCGGAGGCGTGGGCCCGACCACCGTCAGCGCCGCCAGGACCTGCGCCGCCCTCGCCCAGAGGTCAGAGGTCACCGCGCTGCAGGGACATTTGGCCTCGTTGGGGTCGTGCAGCCTCCTTGTCTCGCCGCTTGTTTCGGTTCCTCCTCCTCTTCCTCCTCCTCTTCCTCCCACCGTTCCTTCCCTCCACCCGTCCTCTCTCGGTGGTCGGTGTAGGCCACAGTAACAAACCGTCCCACGGCGTGTCTCCTGCAGGCCGTGGAACGAGGAGACGCTGAGCCGGGCCTACGACGTCCTGCTGGACGAGATGCCCCTCCCCCCGTCGGCGCCGGGGGGGAAGGTGGAGTTCCGCCGCGCTCTGACGCTCAGCTTCCTCTTCAAGTTCAACCTGGAGGTCCTGCAGAAGCTCAGAGGACCGGTAGGCCACGCCTCTCATGTGAGCGCCCCCCCCCCGGGTGGAGACGCTGAGTGTGTGTGTGTGTGTGTGTGTGTGTGTGTGTGTGTGTGTGTGTGTGTGTGTGTGTGTGTGTGTGTGTGTGTGTGTGTGTGTGTGTGTGTGTGTGTGTGTGTGTGTGTGTGTGTGTGTGTGTGTGTGTGTGTGTGTGTGTAGGCGGCGGTGTCAGAGCTGCTTCCTGAGAGGAGGCCGGGCCCGCCGCTGCCCCGCCGCATCGAGGCCGGGCGCCAGGAGTTCCAGGTCGGACACGAGACGAGACCACAAGGTCCATCTGCATGTGACCTATGGTCCCCCTACTTCACAGTCGATGTTTCCTCTTCCTCCTCCTCCTCCTCCTCCTCCTCAGCATGTGTCCAAGGAGCAGAGCGACCAGGACCCGGTGGGCCGTCCCATCATGCACCGCTCCGCCCTCAGCCAGGCCACGGGCGAGGCCGTGTACTGCGACGACATGCCGCCCACCGACGGCGAGCTCTTCCTGGCGCTGGTCACCAGCTCTCGGGCGCACGCCAAGATCACGTGAGGGGGCGTGGCCTCTGACCTCTGACCTCTGGCTGGCCTCTGGTTCTGAGGGTTCTGTCCCCCGCAGAGCGCTGGATGTGAGCGCGGCGCTGCGGCTCCCCGGCGTGGTGGACGTGGTCACGGCCGCCGACATCCCGGGCCTGAGAGTCCGGAAGATGTTCGGCTACGAAGAGGAGCTGCTGGCGGCCGCCGAGGTGCAGCAGCACGCCGGGCGCGGTGCCGCCGGGAGGAGGAGGAGGAGGAGGAGGAGGAGGAGTCCTCCGGCTCACCCGCTCTGCTCTGGTTTCAGGTGTCCTGCGTCGGTCAGATGATATGCGGCGTGCTCGCCGACACGAGGACGCACGCCAAGCGGGGAGCGGCGGCCGTGAAGGTCGGCTACGAGGACCTGGCCGACCCGGTGTTCACCGTGGAGGTCTGTGGGCCGGTGCTTCATGTGGGCCCGTTGCCTCGGTAACGCCTCCTCAAGCTGCTCACTGCTCCGCTTGCCCCCCCCGACAGGACGCCATCGAGAAGTCGTCTTTCTTCGAGCCGCGGCGGGCGATCGAGAGGGGCGACGTGGCGGCGGCCTTTGGGACCGTGGACCAGGTTCACGAAGGTGAGTCTCGGCTCGAGGGTCCGGCGACCTCCTCTCCCTGTAGCTCCTCCCACTTTGCCTCCGCCTGTCTGCAGGCGCGTTCCGGATGGGCGGCCAGGAGCACTTCTACATGGAGACCCAGAGCATGCTGGTGGTGCCCGTTGGCGAGGAGGCGGAGCTTAACGCCTACGTCTCCACCCAGTGGCCGACGCTCACGCAGGTACGCGGCGCTCCGTCCGCCGCTGGCCGTCCTCCTCCAGAGAAGTAGACGCCGTTTGTCTCGTTTCCCAGGATGCAATAGCGGAGACGCTGGGCATCCCGGCCAACCGGGTCGCCGTTCACGTCAAGCGGGTGGGCGGAGCCTTCGGCGGGAAGATCACCAAGACCGCCATACTGGCTTGCATCACCTCCGTGGCGGCGTGGAAGTGAGGCCGGTCACACCCGCCTCCAACCGGACTGAGCCGGTTCTGGAGACTCGGCGTGTTTGAGCTGTTTCTACGTGTGTCCAGGACCCGCCGGGCCGTGCGCTGCGTCCTGGAGCGAGGAGACGACATGCTGATCACCGGAGGACGCCACCCGGTGCTGGGAGTGTACAAAGTACACGACGCCTTGATCACTCCTTCCCTTATCTCTAGGCTCCTAGAGGAACCTTGTCTCCTTACCTTATCCCTAAGGCTCCTAGAGGAACCTCGTCTCCTTCCTCTATCTCTAAGGCTCCTAGAGGACCCTCATGTCCTCCCTCTACCTCTAAGGCTGAGTCCTGAGTGTCTCCTTCCCCCTTAGCGAGCCCCCCCCCCCCCCCCCCCTCCTGCTGGTGATCCAAGGCGCTGCTTGTGGTTCTTCCAGGTGGGCTTCATGAAGGACGGCCGGGTGGTGGCTGCAGACGTCCAGTACTACGTCAACGGAGGCAACGCGCTGGACGAGTCGACCTTTGTGGGTGAAGCGTTGATGTCGACGTCGTGAAGAGGACGCGAGGTGTTGATCCTCTTCTTCTTCCAGGTGGCGGAGAAGATGGTGCTCCACTTCGACAACGCCTACAACATCCCCAACCTGAGGGGGCGCGCCGCGGCCTGCCGGACCCACCTGCCCTCCAACACGGCCTTCAGGGGCTTTGGCGTGCCGCAGAGCGTGGGCGTGGTGGAGAACATGCTGGAGGACGTGGCGGCGCTGCTGCGGCTGCCCGCCGACCGGTCCGGGAGCTCAACATGTACACGGGCCCGTCGCTCACGCACTACAAGTTTGACTTCAACGCGGAGAACCTGCGGCGCTGCTGGGAGGAGTGCAAAGCCAAGGCCGACTACGGCGCCCGCCGCGCCGCCGTGGAGAACTTCAACCGGCAGAACCGCTGGAGCAAGAGGGGCATGGCCCTCATCCCCGTCAAACACGGGGTCGCCTTCTCAGAGGGCTTCATGAACCAGGTGCGTGGGCGTCGTGTCACCTCATGGTCAACAAGCATCTAGTCCCATCGGCATACGTTATTTATAGGATTATTTATAGGATTATTTAATGGCCATCAAACTCCATTGAGAAATGTGAGTTGATATTTAAGTGTGTGTGTGTGTGTGTGTGTCAGGCTGCAGCTCTGGTCCACATCTACAGAGACGGCTCTGTTCTGGTGTCCCACGGCGGGACCGAGTTGGGTCAGGGGCTCCACACCAAGATGCAGCAGGTACGGACGGAGCGGGCGGCCCGGGGCCGTCGGTGCGTGACGCCGTGTGCTTCCTGTCAGGTGGCGAGTCGGGAGCTTCACGTCCCGCCCTCCAGGATCTACATCAGTGAGACCAGCACCAACACGGTTCCCAACGCCGCGCCCACCGCCGCCTCCTTCGGTACCGACGCCAACGGCATGGCGGTGAAGGTGAGGTCGACATCCGTGTGTTCCGCTCGTTGTTCAGCTTTTATTCTGAAAAGCTGCTGCAGTGTAATGGTCCTGTGGTGCAGGACGCCTGTGAGACGCTGTACCGGCGCCTGGAGCCCGTCAGGCAGAAGAACCCTGGAGGCTCATGGGAGGACTGGGTACGCTGACCTCGTGACCCGGCGTGTTCTGGAAGGAAGACGTGTGAACGTGTCTCTCATCTGCTCTCAGGTCCAGGACGCCACCATGCAGCAGATCAGCCTGTCAAGCACTGGATTCTACAGGTGGGAGGAGCTTATTCAGAGGAAGGTCACCCGGAGGTAACGGCGTCCTGTGTCCGCAGAGGCCCGGAGCTCTACATGGACTGGGAGCGGATGGAGGGCCGGCCCTACGCCTACTTCACCTACGGAGTGTGCTGCAGCGAGGTGGAGCTGGACTGCCTCACGGGAGACTACCGGGTCAGAACCCAGCCGCCTGCCCCCCGCTCACAGGTGACATCAGTGCTGACCGCTGTGTGTGTGTGTGTGTGTGTGTGTGTGGCAGACGGTGAGGACGGACCTCGTGATGGACGTGGGCCAGAGTGTGAACCCCTCCGTGGACATCGGACAGGTGAGTCCCGGCTCTGTTACTGGAAAATATCCTAAGAATAAATAATAATGACCAAAAGGAATCTGACACGGAAAAGTTCTCTTTGCATCATTTTTGTTTTTGTCCCAAACAAATCAAGTTCACTGATTTTTCCTTCATCTCTCCTCCCTCCTGCCCCGCCTCCTCCATCCTCGCCCTCAGATTGAAGGCGCCTTCATGCAGGGCCTGGGCCTCTTCACTCTGGAGGAGTTGAAGTTCTCCCCCTCCGGGCTCCTGTACACTCGAGGTCCGTCTCAGTACAAGATCCCGGCGGTCTGCGACGTGCCGCTCAGCTTCAACGTGCATCTGCTGCCGGACTCCCACAACCAGCACGCCATCTACTCCTCCAAGGTCAGAGGTCGCTGGTTTGAGTCCTCCTCGTCTCCTCGGCCTCCGTACTGACTGGTTCTGACCCGCGGTTCCCTCAGGGTATCGGCGAACCGGTTGTCTTCCTCGGCAGCTCGGTGTTCTTCGCCATCAAAGACGCGGCGGCGGCTCGCGCCGAGTCCGGCTTCGTCGGCCCGTTTCCCCTGGACAGCCCGGCGACGCCGGAGAGGGCGTGTCTGGCCTGTGCCTCCCCGCTCACTCAGAAGGTGGGCCGACCCCAGATTAGTCAGGCCAACGTAGAACAATAAGTACAAACGACGTGGTTCCTGTTGTTTTGCTTCCTTCCAGGTTCCGTCCAGTCAGCCGGGGTCGTTCCAGCCCTGGGCCTTGAACATCTGAGTCTGCTCATCAGTCACAAGCTGCACGGCAACTTCTACGGAGGCACTGAATCCCAGGAGCTCTTCCCCTTTCAAACAAACTGATTCTACTTTTTAATTCATGCTTATTGCACATTGTATTTAGGGTTAATGCCTTGCTCAAGGGCCGATCCCCTGATTGAAGGACGGACCTGCAGCATAGAATAGAAGACTAATAAACAGTGACTCTATTAAATAAAGCCGGTGTTGTCTTAATTGAGTATCACAAAGAACTGAACAACATATGTACGCTTGTATATTTACACGCTTTCACTAACCGACACATCAATATTAATTTAAACCCACATTTAGACTTCCTACAACCAAATTAAATTATGAATACATAGTTTACTTCAATAAACACAGATTTAAATATATATATATATATATATATTTTTTTTTTTTTTTTTTTTTTTTTTAAGTTAAAATGTGATGTTTTAAATAAAATTATATATATACAGTTTTTTTTAAATATGTTTACGTTTGTGTTCATTTATTTTCCTCTGCATATCCTCTGTTGCTCCCAACAATATTGAAACTAATAAAAATACTGTGTTTATTTATATATTTACGGACCGGAAGCCCCTTCTAAACGGCGCATGCGCAGCGGGCGCAGCCACCGGAAGTCCTACGTAGAGGTCTTTTGTTTGGGCCGCTGAGAATCGACGGTGTACTCTGATTCCCCTTTCACAACCGTTTTTTATCTGCATTACTTTCGGTGAGTACTCCCGGTTTAACCTCCCCCTCTCGCCTCGCGTCGTCACCTCGTCGTTTACCACCCTCAGGCGCATTTATACGTGACGCGTAACGCGTTAAAGGTGATTAAATAGCATGATTAGCGGGCCCGAGCGGAGCAGCGCATGGTGCGGAGCTAGCTGATGCTAAGCTACAGCTAGCTGGTGCTAAAGCTACAGCCGCTCGCAGCGCGGTGTTTCAACAGAAACTATCGGGTTATCTGTAATAAATCTGGTTAGTTTAACGTTCAAACACAATGTGTGTGTGCGTGTCTTTTGTCCGTCTGCTCTTCATTTCCGTGTGTGAGACTTTTTCTTTAACACGCCCTCTTTTTAAATCACATATTTATATAAAGATCCAATTCCACAAATAATTCCTAAAGTCAAGATTATTTTTTCCTCGATATGTTTCCCAGTAACTCTGGACTGTTATGGAAACAACTTTGTTTCCTTTATTTATTAGAAGGCTGAGAAACGTCCTTCATAACAGTGGCTTAAGACATGTCCTGATATATAATGTATTTATTATAGTACAGCAACCAGGTTTTTTTAATTGCATTTATTATTCACTAGGAACAACACATAAACAAATTAAGGATTAGTGTTATTTTATTAATCCAGCACAGGCACATTTTTTATTTGCATCAGCATTTAGACATGTTAAAAATGCACTATTTATATATTTATTTTATTATAATGTTTTGATTATTTTTACATGTAATGAACGTACAAAGCGCACAAAACAATCGTGCAGAGGTGAAACCGAACCACAACAAATTGGATGCACTGGCTTTATGCTCCACGCCAACTGAAGCTTGTGGCGTTGCGGTTTGACAGTGGAAGTTTGCATAACAACCGGAGCGGTGACGTCACGCACGTGTGTGTGCACGTCTCGGGCTTTAACCGGCGCCGTCTTCTCTTTCTCAGGGTGTCTTTTATGAGTAATCAAAAGCAGCAAAAGCCGACGCTAACAGGCCAGCGGTTCAAAACGAGGAAAAGAGGTAGGTGCGCCTCCTGGTTCTCCTCCTGGTCTCCCTCCTGTTGCCCGAGTGTCTTTCCCCTGACCGCCACGTGTTCCTGCTCCCACAGATGAAAAGGAGAGGTTTGACCCTACTCAGTTTCAAGAAAGTATCGTACAAGGCTTGAATCAAAGTGGCTCTGATTTGGAAGCGGTCGCTAAGTTCCTGGATGCCACTGGCGGCAAGCTCGACTACCGCCGCTATGCAGAGACGCTCTTCGACATCCTGGTGGCCGGCGGGATGCTGGGTGAGTGGCGCCGCAGCAACATGGCGTTTACGGGTCTCTGGCGTGTGACATCAGCCCGTGACTTGTTTGTGAGGGCGTGCATTTTGAATTATTATGCAATGTCTTGCTAGACATTAACTAGCCGGATGCAGAACTGAAGCTAAATGTTATCGTTCGTGTGAATGCGATGTATAAAACCTGTTTGTACAGCGTGCTCAGCCGTTTGTGACCCGTGCGGTGCTCTCTCTCTCTCCACCCTCTCTCTCCCTCTCTCCCCTGCAGCCCCAGGCGGGACTCTGTCCGACGACATGACCCGCACCGAGTTCTGCCTCTTCACGGCTCAAGAAGACCTGGAGACGATGCAAGCGTACGCTCAGGTGAGGCGCGGCGAGGAGTCCGTTGAGTTCTCTGCGTGCGGACGGCATTAACTGGGCGGTCTCTTGTTGAAGGTTTTTAACAAGCTGATCCGGCGATACAAGTACCTGGAGAAGGGTTTCGAGGAGGAGATCAAGAAGGTGCGTCTCTTCGTGTTTTCAGTGTCTCGTGTCATTTTAATCCCACGGTGAATAAACGGCTCTCACTTTGCCGCTTCCCCAATAAATCAGTTTGGCGACATGTTGAGTTTATTGGGTTCATGTTGTTCCGTCGCTCTAGTAAAGAGTTCCCGGCGCCGTGTGGGCGGAGGGAACCGGTCTAACGGCTCCGTGTCTCCTGCAGCTGCTGCTGTTCCTGAAGGGGTTCACGGAGTCGGAGCGCAACAAGCTGGCCATGCTCACCGGCATCCTGCTGGCCAACGGCAACATCTCGGCCTCCATTCTGAACAGCCTGTACAACGAGAACCTGGTGAAGGAGGGTGAGGAGAGCTTCCTTCCTCCCGGGGCGTCCCCGCGGCAACGCCTCTGGGTTCGGAGAGCTGAACGTCTCTTTGTGTTCAGGCGTGTCGGCGGCCTTCGCCGTGAAGCTCTTCAAGGCCTGGATCAACGAGAAGGACATCAACGTGATCGCCGGCAGCCTCCGCAAAGTGGGCATGGACAACCGGCTGATGGTGAGAACGCGTCCCCTCATTTAGACTACCGAGTACCAACTGGAGTCTGAAGACACCTCCTCCTCATCATCCTCCTCCTCCTCCCCCAGGAGCTCTTTCCTGCCAACAAGCGGAGCTGCGAGCATTTCTCCAAGTACTTCACGGACGCCGGGCTGAAGGAGCTGTCCGACTTCGCCCGCAACCAGGAATCCATCGGCGCCCGCAAGGAGCTGCAGAAGGAAGTGCAGGAGCAGATGTCCCGCGGAGACCCTCAGAAGGAGGTGAGGCCCGCGGGTTCACCTCCTGGTCGGGTGTAACGCTCTGCAGGAGGACGCCGTGAATCAGCTTCACTACCCGTCGTAGAACTGAACCTCCGGGGCTTCAAATCGCTTACACCGATCTCCATCTCCTCCTTTTGTGACTGCCCCCCCCCATCTCCTCCAGATCATCGCCTTCACCAAAGAGGAGATGAAGAAGGCCAACATCTCCGAGCAGTCCATGATCAGCATCGTGTGGATCAGCGCCATGGCGTCCGTGGAGTGGAACAAGAAGGAGGAGCTGGTGACCGAACAAGCCATCAAACACTTGAAGGTACGCTCTCTCAGGCGCAGGTGTGTCGCTGCGCCAGGTTTGCGCAATGCACCGTGATGGTGACCGTGTGTGTGTGTGTGTGTGTGTGTGTGTGTGTGTGTGTGTGTGTGTGTGTGTGTGTGTGTGTGTGTGTGTGTGTGTGTGTGTGTGTGTGTGTGTGTGTGTGTGTGTGTGTGTGTGTGTGTGTGTGTGTGTGTGTGTGTGTGCGCGCGCGCAGCAATACAGCCTGCTGCTGAAGGCCTTCACCTCCCAGGGCCTGTCCGAGCTCAGCCTGCTGCTGAGGATCCAGGAGTACTGCTACGACAACATCCACTTCATGAAGGCCTTTCAGAAGATCGTGGTGCTGCTCTACAAAGGTGGGCGTGGCCTCCGACGACCTCGCCGTCCCGCGGGCCGCTCGCCGTTGCGGTCGTTGACTTGTTTGTTTCCGCGGTTGCAGCCGACGTCCTGAGCGAGGAGGCCATCCTGAAGTGGTACACCGACGCCCACGTGGCCAAGGGGAAGAGCGTGTTCCTCGAGCAGATGAAGAAATTCGTCGAGTGGCTGAAGAACGCCGAGGAAGGTGAGACGATGATGCACGTTGGGTTGTTCTTTTTTTTATTTAAAAGACAGTTTATTCACTAAACATTGGGATGTTTTAAAAAAAGTTAATCGCAATTTTAAATTATTTTGTATTTTAAGTCGAGGCTAGATACAAATTGTTTTTAAATTTAAAAAGTATTATTTTTGTATTTAGAAGCTGGTGAGTTTATTCATCATAAATTGTGACTAAAAAGTTAAATCATATTTTTTTAAAGATATTTTATATTTTTGTTCTAGGGATTGAAAACTTGTTTAAAAAGTTTAAAAAACATTGATGATGGAACTGTTTTAATTTATAAAGTGTCTAAAATCCTCCCATTGAACATTAAAATAAGATCGATGTTGGTATTGATCTCTTTGATGTGTCGTTGTTTCTCTGCAGAGTCCGAATCGGAGGAAGAGGAGACGGACTGAGACGCCTCGTCGCCACATGAGCTCCTCTCCTCTCCTCCTTTCTTTTCAAAGATGGCAGCTGGAGCTTCTGTCCCTTTCCCGCCGTTGGTTCTTCACGTCCCCCCCACACACACGCACACTTCCACCACTCAAAACTAAATTTCAACGGTCCTTATTGGTTAAATGTTTGGACTCTCGGTGGAAGCTGAAACGAGGATTTAGAGTTTACGTTTTGTCGTCCTCTGGAAAAAAGAGAAATTTTGCCAATGTTTTTTTATATATATATATATATAAATCTATATATTTTTTTCTTCTTCTTCCCCTTTATTACTTTACCCGGCTCGTGTTTTGGCTGCCCGTGGGTCCTAAACTCCGCCCTGTTCTTGACATTGAGGGTCAGTCAGAGCACACGCCCCCTGTAAGCTCACCGATTATTGGTTTCTACTTTCTTCAATCTGATGTGAACCCACTTTTTTAAAATGCAAATAAAGATCATTGAAATGTTTCGACAGTTTCCTCTTTCTGCATCGGAAATCAATATTTTTAGTTTTTATCAACGTCTTATTACATACTGCATACACACGTCACCTTTCGGTGTAATTCAAAAAGTGTTAGAAAGCTTTTAGAACTACGTAATTTTAATGTTCTGGCCACAAACAACAACAACTCCTCTCTGACTAACCCCTATAATATCAAATATACGTTGTCATTATAAATAATATGGTTAATGTCATTCATGAACCAAATTTCCTTTTTTTGGCCTGAACAGACTCGAGGACTTTTCCTTGAGTATTCTATACGATACCTGCCATATATATGATACCAGAATTCAATAAAAAAAATGATACTGGTATATTTATTTATAATAGTAATAAATAAAACATCTTTATGTTTTTTACCAACTTTGTCAACACTTAACAAATGTCAGTAATATTGATAATAAATCCAGATCTGAGCGTTGATGCTCCACCATGAGGCCGTCAGTCTGACCTGATGACCCACAACTCATCAGGGTGATGGAGTTACACAACTTTACAAACAACTGAAACATGTCACGTCTGGCATCTCTTCTTTATTTGAGTAAAGTAAAGAATGTGAATGAATTATTCTACTCCCTGTTTGCCAACTATTTCCAATGAAAAGGTAAAAGAACATCAGAATTAATAAATAAGTTCCACATAATTGTGTATAGTCTTGAAAACACATGAACCAGAATGTAGGAGGAACAACGCTTCCTACAACTAAAGTAAACTATAAATCCATAGTTTACTTCAATAAACACAGCAACACGTGACTTCAAGACATGTGATATCCTTTGATTTCAAGTGACTCGCTCTCGACCAATCGGAGTGCTCTACGGTTCTACTGGTCCCCACCTGCTCCCTCACCAATGATTGAGCTCTTTTTACACACCTGGTGACTAATTGGACCGGACCAATACGATCTATAGAGGTCCGTTTATCCATCGCAAAATGTACGCTAATATATGTAAACGCTTTTACTCACCCTCGACATATCCATATTCATTTGCAGACACGTTTAGACTTCCTATAACTAAAGTAAATTATAAATCCATAGTTTCACTTTATTAAACACAGCAACACACGGCTTCACTTCCCCCTCCCGATTCCTCCAGTTGGTATCTCCCGGACCTATAAAGTGGTCTCGGACCCCGGGTACCGTTTTTGCCAGATGACCCTGAGAAGAGGCGACAGGTTCCAGAGATCCAGGAGGAAGACGACACGTGTAACAGGTAAGTTGTAGCAATAGGCACACCACACCACACCACACTCACTGTGCGTCTGCAGCCACATGGCTATGTTGTATGCGCTAGGGCCACCCCCTGCTTTCCCTGATTTTCCGCAGGGGGATTTAAGGTCCACCATAGGCTACTACTAGCATGTGCGCAGACACGCAGCCTACAACCATACATCCATACACCTGTGTGAGAGGCGGGGTTCCTTTACCCCGCCTCTCACACAACATCTCTCTTCAGGTCCCTGGATCACAGACGGTGTGCAGCTGTTGGACATGGAGCCGACTCGACGTGGCGGTGAGAGGCCGGAGGAGGCGCCGCTGCAGGAGTGCGTCGAGACTCTGCTGCTCGTGCGCGCCCCCTGCGGGACAACGGTAGCTACTGCAGCGCCATTTTGGTTATATTTACAAGGCCTTTTTTAACCTTAATTTGTTTCTGCAGGATCAAGGATAAAGAGCGGGACGGCGTGGCTTTGGATGAGGTGAATGTCGAGCTGGTGCATTGTCGGTTTCCTAATGTAGTTACATTTTACAGTCAACTAATTTAAACCCCAACATATATGTATTAATCTACAGGCACATTTATTGTGCTGTTTGTAATGTTTTTCCTTGAACAATGTGAATAAAGGTGTATATTATCTAGATTGTTGTACCTTTTATTTTTAGGTAGGTGAGACTAGGCATCTCCCCCATACTTTCATCATTCATGAATGAAGATTCATGATCTATCATGCATATTACATTTTAAACAGCAACATGAATAATAACAGATTGACACTTCAGATATATTGCACATTTCATCCAACATAAAAGGCCTTGGAAATATGACCAAAAAGCATATTCTCTGAGTAGCTGCCTTTGTCCTGAAGGGGCCACCTTAATATGGATATTTGGGCTTTAGGAAATGTGTGTAAATATCTTAGTGTACATGTGTTGCGATGGATAAACTGACCTCAATAGATTGTGTAGGTCCAGTTAGTCACCAGGGGTATAAAAAGAGCTCAATGTTTGAGTGGGTGGGGACCAGTATAACTATCTTTCCATATATAGATGTGTGTTCTCCACTAGACTAGTGTCTTTAAGACAGTAGTTTGACCACTTGGGAGGTCTCCAAACTCTCCATTGTGGAATATGCCTAAATATGAACTATTGATAAACTCTCAGATTCCTTGAATGTATTTTAACTCTAAATATGTCCTTCTGTACACATTACATCTATTGCATCTGTCCATCCTGGAGAGGGATCCTCCTCTGTTGCTCTCCTGAAGGTTTCTCACCTTTTTTCCCCCCTGAAGGGTTATTTGGGAGTTTTTCCTGGTCCGATGTGAGGTTTTGGGTCAGGGATGTCTATGTGTACAGATTGTAAAGCACTCTGAGACTAATTTGTAATTTGTGAAACTGGGCTATACAAATAAACTGAATTGAATTTGTTCGACTACTGTCTTAAAGACACTAGTTCGACACTAGTTCGACTACTGTCTTAAAGACACTAGTTCGACTACTGTCTTAAAGACACTAGTTCGACACTAGTTCGACACTTGTCTCTACAGCTCTAGACTTCCCCACACAACTAAGAAGCTGAAATGTATGATGATAAAGTTGACGCAGATTTCCTCCATTGGATCCCATTCATAATTTTCAAATATACAGAACTAGCCTTCCACTATCTGAACATCAATAGCTAAAGATACTGGAAGGTTTTCTTCATAATATGAAGTTAATAAAGACAAGAGTTGGACTGCTGAAGCATTCCAACTAATTACATTTCGTGACTAAACTACTTTATCTCCTGGGATATATGCCAGAAAGTATGAGGATCAAGTCACATCCAGGCATCTTGACCATTTACTGATCACAAAAGTCACACACAAACCTTTTAATAAACCTTTATTCAACAATCAAAATGTTTCCCTTTCAGGATCTTCTGCACCTGGGGAGAGAACAAATAATCACTCAAACATGCACCATAACAATGAGAATATTAGGCATTATATGGAAAACGTAAGCAGAAACACAAATGTAAAAGACCTTGGAAATATGACCAAAAAGCATATTCTGTCCATCAGCGAGTTACAGACCAAGAGCTGCACACCGTCTGTGATCCAGGGAAACTAGAACAGAGATGTGTGGGTAAAGGTCCCATTGTAACTGTTGTATGTCTGACTACCTGACTGTAACGCGACTTTGGGTACTTACGAGATAGCTATTTAAGATTATTGTTAAGCAGACATAACATATTACAACTTACTGTTACCCATCTATAGGTCAGTGAAACACCAACTGACGGAAGCAGTAGGGGAACGTGTTTATTGAAGTAAAACTATGGATTTATAAAAAGATTGGTTGTAGAAGTATAAATGTGCCTGTAGATTAATACATATATGTTGGGGTTTAAATTAGTTGACTGTAAAATGTAACTACATTAGGAAACCGACAATGCACCAGCTCGACATTCACCTCATCCAAAGCCACGCCGTCCCGCTCTTTATCCTTGATCCTGCAGAAACAAATTAAGGTTAAAAAAGGCCTTGTAAATATAACCAAAATGGCGCTGCAGTAGCTACCGTTGTCCCGCAGGGGGCGCGCACGAGCAGCAGAGTCTCGACGCACTCCTGCAGCGGCGCCTCCTCCGGCCTCTCACCGCCACGTCGAGTCGGCTCCATGTCCAACAGCTGCACACCGTCTGTGATCCAGGGACCTGAAGAGAGATGTTGTGAGAGGCGGGGTAAAGGAACCCCGCCTCTCACACAGGTGTATGGATGTATGGTTGTAGGCTGCGTGTCTGCGCACATGCTAGTAGTAGCCTATGGTGGACCTTAAATCCCCCTGCGGAAAATCAGGGAAAGCAGGGGGTGGCCCTAGCGCATACAACATAGCCATGTGGCTGCAGACGCGCAGTGAGTGTGGTGTGGTGTGGTGTGCCTATTGCTACAACTTACCTGTTACACGTGTCGTCTTCCTCCTGGATCTCTGGAACCTGTCGCCTCTTCTCAGGGTCATCTGGCAAAAACGGTACCCGGGGTCCGAGACCACTTTATAGGTCCGGGAGATACCAACTGGAGGAATCGGGAGGGGGAAGTGAAGCCGTGTGTTGCTGTGTTTAATAAAGTGAAACTATGGATTTATAATTTACTTTAGTTATAGGAAGTCTAAACGTGTCTGCAAATGAATATGGATATGTCGAGGGTGAGTAAAAGCGTTTACATATATTAGCGTACATTTTGCGATGGATAAACGGACCTCTATAGATCGTATTGGTCCGGTCCAATTAGTCACCAGGTGTGTAAAAAGAGCTCAATCATTGGTGAGGGAGCAGGTGGGGACCAGTAGAACCGTAGAGCACTCCGATTGGTCGAGAGCGAGTCACTTGAAATCAAAGGATATCACATGTCTTGAAGTCACGTGTTGCTGTGTTTATTGAAGTAAACTATGGATTTATAGTTTACTTTAGTTGTAGGAAGCGTTGTTCCTCCTACATTCTGGTTCATGTGTTTTCAAGACTATACACAATTATGTGGAACTTATTTATTAATTCTGATGTTCTTTTACCTTTTCATTGGAAATAGTTGGCAAACAGGGAGTAGAATAATTCATTCACATTCTTTACTTTACTCAAATAAAGAAGAGATGCCAGACGTGACATGTTTCAGTTGTTTGTAAAGTTGTGTAACTCCATCACCCTGATGAGTTGTGGGTCATCAGGTCAGACTGACGGCCTCATGGTGGAGCATCAACGCTCAGATCTGGATTTATTATCAATATTACTGACATTTGTTAAGTGTTGACAAAGTTGGTAAAAAACATAAAGATGTTTTATTCATTACTATTATAAATAAATATACCAGTCTCGTATATTTAGATTTGTGGTCAGAACAATAACATGAGTGTAGTTGTAGTTCTAAAAGCTTTGAGGCTTCGTCAAACAACGTGGATGTGGTGACAAAAACAGTCTGTACACATAGACGTCCCTGACCTTTGACCTTTGACCTCACATCGGATCAGGAACAGAGGATCTCTCCAGGATGGACAGAATTATGACGACACCGAGAGAAACCGTTTTATTTACTGTATTTAATTGCTAATAGTAAAATATTGGTATAACAATTCCAGTAAACCAGTGAGGAGTCTCTAGTGGTCTGCCATGTGTTCACAGTAGTGTATGACCGTCCGTCCTGTAGTACCTCCAGCCTCCACTAGAAGACGCTGCTGGCTGTGTCCTCGCCCTTGCCGATGTGGGCGGAGCTTGGCAGCGACTTGAGGTACTCCAGGTGCCGCCTGGCGTCATCGTGGTTGCGCCGGATGTAGAACCCGACGTAGGCGGCGACGGAGGAGAACCAGCAGAACAGGACCACGAACATGGCCACGTCCGTGGTCTTGTGGTGGAAGTTGCAGAAGTTGGTCCCCGAGTCCAGCAGCCGCACCACGGCGCCGCCCGCGTGCTCCTCCCGCGCCGCCGTGGCGCAGCGCACGTCGTCGGCCGTGTCGGCGTCCAGCCGCAGCCCGCTCAGCGCCTCCTGCAGCGAGCAGCCGCAGTGCCACGGGTTGTGGGCCAGCCGCACGCGGGCGGACAGCCGGGCGAAGGCGTCTCGCGGGACGCCGCCCAGACGGTTGTGGGACAGGTCCAGCAGCCGCAGGCTGCCGGCGAGGCCCCCGAAGGCGCCGGCCTCCACGCTCTCGATGGCGTTGTGGGACAGGTCCAGCTCCCGCAGGCGGCCGAGGGCGGCGAAGCTCTCCCTGGCGATGCTCGTGATGCGGTTGGACGACAGCAGGAGGACCACGGCGTCCGCGGGCAGGTCGGGGGGGACGCGCCGCAGGCCGCGCGCCGCGCACTGCACCAGCACGCCGCTCCGCGCAGCGGCAGCCGGCGGGGCAGGCGGACGCCGCCAGGGCCAGGAGCCACAGCGCCCAGAGGAGGGCGCCGCAGGGGGGAGGAGCCGAGCGGGCCCTGGGGGAGGAGCCCCCCATGAGGACTGGCGTCAGACACTAGGGGGCGCCGTCCCCACCGGAGGCGGCGAACACCGGCCGCCGGCAGAGGGCGGGAGGGCGCTCTACGGGGCGCCTCGGCCCGGCATGGCGCCCGGGTCAACGTCCCCACGCAGCCCTCAGCCGGACGCTATGAAGAGACCCTGAGAGGGAGAGAGAGGAGGGGGAGAGGGAGGAGGAGGGAGGGAGAGGGAGGAGGAGGAGGGAGGGAGAGGGAGAAGATGTCAAAGCGTTTTATTGCTGCATCAAGTCTGATAGAAGGTCGACGTGCAACGACTCTCATCCTCAAAATGCTCCTCTAGTTTATTTAATATTGATTTTTTTTCTTCATATTCCAATAAAACTTCCCCGTCCGGAGGAGGAGGAGGAGGAGGATGAGGATGAGGATGAGGAGGAGGAGGAGGCCAAAGGTCAACGTTATGATCATAAAGTCTCTGTCTCTACAGGAGGAGACGCCGATTAACATGCAGGACGTTCAGACCGGAGACTGGAGAACCGTCTGGACCCTTCAGGACCAACAGGGACAAAGACCAGAGGACAGAGACTAAAGACTAGAGGACAAAGACCAGAGAATAAAGACTAGAGGACAGAGACTAGAGAATAAAGACCAGAGAATAAAGACTAGAGAATAAAGAACAAAGACCAGAGAATAAAGACTAAAGACTAGAGGACAGAGACTAGAGAATAAAGAATAAAGGACAGAGACTAGAGAATAAAGAACAAAGACCAGAGAATAAAGACCAGAGGACAGAGACTAGAGAATAAAGACCAGAGAATAAAGACTAGAGAATAAAGAACAAAGACCAGAGAATAAAGACTAAAGACCAGAGGACAGAGACTAGAGAATAAAGAACAAAGACCAGAGAATAAAGACTAGAGGACAGAGACTAGAGAATAAAGACCAGAGGACACTTAGAAAGTTTCTGATTCAATCAGATAAACGTCTCAGAAATATTAGATGAATATAATCAAGAAGAAGAGATTCTAAATGAACTCTTGTTCATTCTCCATGTCTTCCCACCAGTAGTTTGAGAAGCAGACGTCTCTGCTCTCGAGTCATCAGACGGTTTCTAACTGTTCACTTCAGAACATTAAAGATGGATCTAAGCAGGAGGAGGAGGAGGAGGAGGAGAAGAAGAAGAAGAAGAAGAAGAAGAAGAAGAAGAAGAAGAAGAAGGAGAAGAAGAAGAAGAAGAAGAAGAAGAAGAAGAAGAAGAAGAAGAAGAAGAAGAAGAAGAAGAAGAAGAAGAGGTTCTTACCTGGAGGCTGTCCTCCCCGCGTCTCCTCCCGGTGTTTCTCCTCCTTCAATATCCAGCGATGAACTCCCGCAAATCATCCGTGAGCGCAGACTGAGGGGGAGACGACGGGCGGCTGCCGGCTCCAACTGTCCGAGCAGCGCTGTGTGTGTGTGTGTGTGTGTGTGTGTGTGTGTGTGTGTGTGTGTGTGTGCCTCCACGTGCCTCCACGCTCCGGTTCATCCGCCTCTCCTCCTGTTCATCTCAACATGTCAAAATAATATAAACAATACTGCAGTTACATCTATAAACATTACTTGCATATAAAAGTATTAGAAGCCAAACGTTCAGCAGCTGAACCTCCATGACCTCCAGGTCAGAAACATCTCATGATAAGTGAGGCGTTAAAACACTTAAGAAGAAGCCTCAGACAACCCCACTGTGTGGTCCCCCAGCCCCGCCCCCTCCAGGTCCCCTAGCCCCGCCCCCTCCATGCCCTCCATAAACATTGATGCGTTGGCCCTGGTGGAGGTGTGTGAGGTGCCAAGCCGTTTGTCTCACACTCATCCTGGTGGTTCTGGCCGCCTCCTCCTGCTCCTGCTCCTGCTCCTCCTCCTGCTCCTGCTCCTCCTCCTGCTCCTTCTCCTCCTGCTCCTTTCTCCTCCTCCTCCTGCTCCTGCTCCTCCTCCTCCCAGACGATGTGAGGAGCCTCTGCGCCGCCCTCCGACCCGGTCCATGTGTCTGCTGCAGCGGCCGTCTGACGTCACGTTGCAAAAGAGGAAGCGCTCTGCAGCGCGTGAGTGCCGGGCGCTTTGAGTGCGCCGCCGTCAGCCGCGTGCTTTATGGAGAAGGTCGTCTGAGGGCGGCGGCGCTGAGTGATGGCGTGGCCCGGCTCCAAGGCCGAGGCCCGCCAGCGCGTTACGTTACGGTGGCGTCGGGCAGAAAGAGATTCAATGCTGGGGGATTGTTATTGGCTCGTGAGGCGTTTGCAGCAGGTACGACTTTCCCAAATGCAGATTTCCTGATTCATGGCGCCGGCCTCACGCCACCGGGCCTCACGCCACCGGGCTCACGCCACCGGGCCTCACGCCACCGGGCCTCACGCCACCGGGCCTCACGCCACCGGGCTCACGCCACCGGGCTCACGCCATGTCTCACTATCTCTGGGAGATGGCATGCTCAATATTTTGGGAAGTCCGGTTGAATTTTAAGGCTCGAGGGGATTCTGGAGATCACTATTAGGCCGCTGAGACTTCTGGGTAACGTAGTATTGCCACGCCTCAGCGTTCTGTGGACCAATGGGCCTCCAGGACTTTAGACCAAACCTCCATGACTCTCGGTGGTTTAACCTTAATGACAAGAGAATAGTTTGATTAGAAGAATAAATAAGAATATAAACGTTTATTCTTTCAGTCAAACTGCGTCAATTTATATGAATATAAACGTTTTCATGACTTTTCCAAAACATTCGGAAATTACATTTTTAAGGATTTTTCGAGGCCTGGAAATAACCATTTTTAAATTAAATGACTTTTCCAGGTTTTTACCAGCATTTAAGGCAAATCTGTGCAGAACATCGAGGATATGTTAGATAAGATAAGATATCCATTTATTAGTCCCAGTGTTGTAGGAGCTCAGGGATTCTAATAACCGTCTGTGTGTGAAATACTAGCGTCGTCATCCTTCTCGTTCTGCACGCCTCCACAGAACTCCCACAGGACCTCATAAAGGTCCCCGAACCAGTGCTTCAGAGTTTAGACAATAATTGTATATTTAATCTCCCTTTTTATATGTTTTTAGTGTTTGTTACAGCAAAAGATTCCCATTTAAACCTCTTCATCCAATTAACTGTATTCAGGAACAATCTCATTTCCCCGGGGGGAATTTTACGTGAATATATATATATATATATATATATATATATTTATTTATATATATATATATTCATATAAATATATAATCATATCTAAATATATATTTTCATATATATTTATATTCATATATATATATTCATATATATATATTTTCTTTTTTTTCATATAAGAGGCAGCGAAGAGAAACCAGTGAAAAACAAGTCACAGAAAGCAAAAAATTAAGCTTTATTTGTTTTTATACTTACCAACACTTTGAAATTAAAGCCTATGTAGTTACTCACAACTAATATAGATCTGCACATTATTTGCAAATAAATAAATCAAATAGTTCCGAAGTCCTAAATCACTTTGTTTCCCCGCCAAAACAAAAGCTCAAAGTAAAACATGTATATTCATTATTTTTTTCCTGCTGTTGCCACGACATGGAAAGTGGACTTTAAAAAGAGTTTTTTAAATAAGCTACACAGCTCTCCTGTTTCTACGCTAATAATAATGGAATAAATAATTGCACATTGCACCCTATTATTGCATTAGTTGCAGTTTGTATACTCAGGCATACACACACATGTAAATACAGTTTAGTAACACATGAATATCGATGTCATTGAAATCACACCATAGCCACCAAATCCAAATCACACCACGAGATCTTTGTCAACGCAAACTGTGCTAATTAGCGTTAGCAATCATTGTTTTATAAAATGTGGACCAATTTGAGTAAAACACCCCAAAACATAATTAAATTTGAACACATTTGACAAACGTTCCCATTGAAATACGAGCAATGACGACTCAAAATGAAAAGAAACACAGATTCATAATTTCAATGCTAGCGCTACTACTCGAGTTCACGTTAAAAATGTAAGAATTATTGCAGAATAATCGTCGACGCCGCGTGGTTCAGTATCGCAAAACAGCGTTTATGTACATAGTCACATGTCGTGGAGTTAGGGGCGGACCTCTGGACAACGCCGAGGGCTCCTCTGGCGAGAACATCGAAACCCTCTTCATCCCTGTGCTTCATACGAAGCTACTGCTAACTTAGCTTAGCATAAACACTGGAAACGGGTGGTACAGCTAGCCTCGCTCTGTTAAAGGTAACTAAATGTGCTTACCGGCTCTTCTAAAGCGCGCTTATTAATGTTTTTGTTTGTTTTTTTGGTCCCAAACCTGAAGTGTGAAAACATAAGAGCCACGTGAGAAGGACGCGAGGCGGACTATTTAACTGACTGGCGCCCTCTGCTGGTCGCTCGATGCCAATAATATTACTTATGTCATGTTTGATTCCCTCAGATTTGTATTGTATGTCTTTGCTAAATATGAGGCTAAAACCAGCTAAGTTAGCTTAGCTTAGCACGAAGACTGAAAACAAGGGGAAGCGGTTAGATATTTAATGAACTGGATGACATTTAGTTTTTGTGGTAAACTCTCGTTAATCCCATATTGTCCAAGCTGTCCAACGTTCTCTCTGAGCTCGGCGTTCGCTAGGAGAATGAAACTGAAGAGGTGTGAAGACACGCAGAGCGTGGCGGCGCCGGTCAGGTGATCACGTGATTAACAATAACATTCAACAGCTGTTAGTCCAGCTGATCAGAAAAGAGACGCCTCCTCGTCGCCCGGCTGACGGACGACACACCCAGAGGCGACCGCGCCTCCCAAATCAAATACGACGAAACTAACTGAAGTTCATAATCAAAACCAACACGTCATACATGTGCCTCGCACACGCTAAAGAAACACGCGCCGGCTGAGCCGGACTCGCCGTCCGGCCGCCGGCAGTAAAAAGACATTCAAACGTAAAGCGTCAAACGAAAAAGACGAGATGAACAATCTTGAAAACATTCCTCGGCCCCCGCGACGACACCGTTCGGCTTCGGCCCAACGCTCAGGCCTCTTTGGCTGCTTCCCCCTCGGTTAAGCCCCGCCCCCTTTTCTCTGACATTATTGTCCACCGCGAAGGGAAGGAAGCCGAATAAAGGTTTGGACGCGGCGCGTGAGACTCCTCCCACATGCGAGGCGGTCCAGAGTGAAGTATTGCATGAGCGCCGCGTAGTCGACCGACGTGCCGAGCCACGAGAGTCCTCCAACGAGTAACGAGTAACAACAAGTAAACAATCATCTTTAGTTTCAGTTACTGTTTTCAGCCACTGATTTTTTTCACCACTAATTTCCATTCATGCATCTTAAATACTAACAACCGGAGTTGAAGGAAGGAGGCAGGAGGCAGGAGGCAGGAGGTGAAGGACGCGAAGGGCCAAAAATGTTGAGAAAGATTTTGGGTACAAAGAAACGGGAGCGCAGACACGACGTCTTGAATTCACAGGCGCAGCCACGGGGTCACGGAAACACACGACCGCACGACATCGAACATGCAATATAAGCGATAATGTAAATATGGGGACTGGAGGGGGGGGCTCTAGGAGCGATACCATTGGCTTACAAAGGGTCACGTGATGCAGCAGAGAGTCGCGGGTAGAGATCGGATC
Organism: Liparis tanakae; assembly: GCA_036178185.1. Lineage (NCBI taxonomy): Eukaryota > Metazoa > Chordata > Actinopteri > Perciformes > Liparidae > Liparis > Liparis tanakae. Next base: position 847,981 of record CM070103.1, read on the forward strand.
CGAGAGGACGACGACGGAACTTTGTTCTTCTTTTCTAAATATCCGAGCGCAGTCGGACACTTTGGCTCCGCCCCCGCCGCGCTCCGCCGATAGCGCCACCCACGACGCCGAGCTACGGGGATTCTTTAATCCTTAACAGTTAACAGGTTTACTGATGTTCTATGTGACGCAGAGAGAGAAGAAGAAAACACAAGTTGTTCCTAGTAAACATTCAACATGCTTCAAAAACCGAGAAAAAAAACTTATCAACAGAGAATTCCTTTTTTTTTGTGTATTTAATTTGTGTCTCTGGAATAAAAACGAGCGCCCGCCCCTCCCCCGACACATTAACTAACTTTGAACCGGGGCAGGAAGGCGTCGGGGGGGTTATTGAGCGGAGAGCCAGAGTCCGGAGGGCTTCGTCAGGGTCGATGGAAGGGTCCAATCGGAGGAGCCAGTCAGGGAGATCTCAGGACGGGGTCATGGAGGTCGGGTCGTTCCACATGGCCGCCACGTCTCTGAACCTGTGGGAGGAGCATCGGGATGAGAGCCGGGTCGTGACCCCTGATGGTGACCCCTGATGGTGAAGCCAGGCGTCACCATCAGGGTTCACCATCAGGGGTCACGATGACCTTCTGCACCACCCGGGTGGTTCCACATGGAAGTGACTTCATATAAACCTCTCCTCTCTGAAGCGAGACTTTAAGGAGCGCTGACCTTGCGTTGATGAGGTACTGGGCCAGGCTGATGTTGGCGGGGGTCCCTGTGATGCTGATCTGGCGCTCCGATGACCCTTCCATGGCATTAGCAATTTTGATCTGCGCCCCAGACATCTGACGGATCTCGTTGATTTTGGTTCCCTGACGTCCGATGATGCAGCCTATTAGCTGGGAAGAAGAGGGGGGGCGGGACTTAGGATGGCCAGAACCACGAGAGACACTCACAAGCTCGTCTTTAAGGCTCGGGGCCCGGAGGCCGTTTTCATCACAGAGAGCGGACCCAGCCGTCAGCTTTGGATGGGCAGATTGTTCATGTTGGACAAATGAAAAGTGTAAAGCACCATGAATGTACTCACATCATTGGGAATGGTGAGTTCATGAGTACTGGCCTGGTTACTGGCATCCAGACCTGCTGCTGCACCCGGGGACGAGAGAGGAGGGGGGGGACAGAAAGTAGAGCGTGATGAACTGGACCCGGAGCAGGTCTGTGGGGAGTCGGGTCAGGCCCGAGCCGAGCTGCACACTGCTATCCTCAAAGCCTACGCTCTCAAAAGGGGGGGGGGGGGGGACCTCAACATCCACAGAGCAGACCACCAGCAGGCCATGTCAAAGATGGCAGAGCACCACAGAGACCGAGAGGAGGAGAACGACGAGAAGAAGAAGAAGAAAGAGAGCCAGGGCGGAGGCAGGAAAAGAAGAGAGAGAGAAAGGAGGTAGAGAATGTGGAAGAAGGAGAGAAGGAGAGAAGGAGCTTTGGTGAGAGGGGCGTCGTGTAGGTGGGTACGTACCGGGGAAGGCAGGGGTGGTCTGTCCGAGGGGGTTAAAGGGGGTTTGCTGCATAGCCAACTGGTGGAGCTTGCTCAACTGCTGAGGGGGGGAGGAGGAGGACAGCAGTGCTATGAGGTCATCGTTAAAACACACACACACACACACACCTAGACACACACACACACACACAGGGCTGTCCGAAACGCTACAAGAGTAGAGAGGATCTGAGGAGAAGTAACAACACAGACAGGTGAAGGACAACCAGAGAGAGAAGAGGCTCGTAGAGGACGTGGCCTGAGGCGGGGGGCGGGGGGCGGGGGGGAATATATTTGATAGCAGCTGATAACCAAAGTACTGCATGAAGACAGAAGACATAAAGAAAGGCACTCGAGCCACGAGGAGAAATCCAAAGGGCGGCCAAAGACAGTCGCTAAACTGTGATTGGACGATCACCGTTGGTGGGAGGGGCTTAGCGGGTTGTCAAATTGCCCATGTGGCCATATATTTAATGCTGTCCGCCTCGAGACTCGTTTCATGGAGTTGAAGACGCTGAACTCGCATCTGAGTTGAGAACTGAGAGTTTTAAAAACTATTTAAAGGGAAACTTAATCCGTCTTTTCACATTGACCCGAGTCCCCCAAACACCGAAACATTCACATTTCCGCTTCCGATTGAAAGAAAGAGAGCCAGCAGGCCACGCCCCCTTTGAGCGTTGATACCAAACAAGAGGCCGAGGCAGAAAAGTTAGAAAATAGGAAGTAGACTTCAGAGAAAAAGAGCTTTATTAATATTAACAGTTAATATTAATATGGGGGGAGGAGAAGAGAAGAGAGAGCCTGCGACTCCGAGAGAAGTGGATGCAGACAGACAGAATAATGGAGAGAGAGAGAGAGCGAGAGAGAGAGAGAGAGAGAGAGAGAGAGGGCTGCCTCTCGGGCGGAGCACTCACGTCTGGATGAGGGATGGCGTACTGTCCTTGGATGGTGTACGCCTGCAAAGCCAGAGGAGAGGGGCGTGTTATCTTGTTTGGCTTAGAAACAAAACGATGAACGAAATCACATCGAGCTACAACTACAGAATACAAGACTACAAAAGCATCTCGACAACACACACACACACACACACACACACACACACACACACACACACACACACACACACACGGCGGACTACTTGACACTAAAGGTCATGCACTGGGACAACTCACGGGGGGTCAGAGTGAAATGAAGGTCTATAATTGGACCGAGACACCAACCAGAGCTTTAGCCACAGAAAAGAAGGTGAGGTGATTACAGAATAATAACAAGACTTTAAGGTAGCGTCTTGTTTTCATAAAAATTGTAGAAGATGTCAAATATTAAGAATCATACCTGAAATATGGGCTGTCGGGTGAACTGATGAGAATACTTGTGATCTTTTATATACATACATACATACATACATACATACATATATATATATATACACACATACATACATACATATATATATATGTAGCCATTCATTATTAATTAGCTGATTCTTCTCTGCAGGTTGTTAATTGTCAGAGTTGCAGATTTTCTTTGTCGTTGTTTTTTAAAAGTAGCTTTTGTCAACTTTAAAGCTGCTAAAGAGAATACAAGGGGAAAACTGGAAGTTGTACTCAAAATAAATCAGATTCTTAAGTCGTCATACTAATGTGTAATTAATTGGTTCATAAACATGCGTCTGAATACTTTGTCCCAGTTGGAAGGGTGTGTGCTCCTGTTGTTCACATCCTGTCCACTAGGGGTCACTCTCCTGTTCTCATTGTTTTGAGTGCTTCTCTATATGTGAAGGTTGTTCTGCTCGGTCCAGTTTCATTTGAACCCAGTTCTGATCCGATGGGGAGAAGGTGAGGAGGGCTCAGTAGACAGCAGTGAGGGGTTGTTCATGCTAGTCGGGGGGAGGTGGTGGGGTAGAGGTGGGGGGGGGGGGGGGTAAAGTGAATAAAACCTGGTGAGACTAACAGGCAGTGGCTGGTGCTGCAGTAAGAGGCTGAGGTTGGCCGTGGACGCCCCCAGTGGGTCTGCTCTTACCTGGCCACCTGAAAACATGACAGGGGTGGAGGCAGGCTTGGGGCGGTAGGGGATGGTGGCACCTTTCGGTGGGGACTGGAGGGTGGGGGGTGTGGGGAGAAGAAAGGGGGTGAGGTGTGGAGAGAGAGAGTGTTAGAACAGAAAGGAAGTGAGAGAGAAAGAGTTGCACAGTGGAACCACAGGGGGGCGGTGCCGTCGGGGGGAGGTCCGGTGACACACAGGTGCTCCTCGCCGGTTCATGCCCAAACGTCCACGCCGCGGCTCAGGCTGAACGTCACCCGTCAGTTTCAACTGGATAGTGATGACTACGCGCCTCGCCTCTCTTCCCGGGCCTCGCTCCCGCAGACTTACAGTCACCTCACGCGCCTCCTGGCGTCCTGGCCGGGCGCCGTGGCGGAGGCCCGCTGGAGACGTGGCGGCGGCGCCGGTAGTTCAGACACAGCTACAAAGAGCCCTTCGATTAAAGCACGCTGACTTATTATGGGATGGCGTGTATTGCTACAGTTTCTGCTTTGTTAGTAGGAAGAAAAACATCAGAACACATCAAATGTAATTTATCAAATGATGTGAGCAAAGACGTCCCGTGAAGAGCGTCTCTTGGAGGTTATCCTCCTCGCTCGTGAACACTTACATATGATTGTTTAAAGACGCCATTCTGACTTCACGCGGGCAGAGTTTACAGGAAGGGATGCAGCGTGTAGCTTTAGGATTATGATGTAATCAAACTAGATCTTCATGTTCAGTGTACATACACCTCCCCCCACCCCCCACTCTTTCTGTACCTCAAGCATCACCACACATATCTGCTTGACACACTGGATGATGGCCTCCGGCGCCCCCGAGATGGTCACCGCCCTCTCGGTGGAGTTGGGGAGCATGTCGCCTGCAACCTGGACCTGAGCTCCTGTGGACTACAGAGGCAGCATGTATACAAAGGGAAAGGACATTACGCAACATGCATCCACCTGTGAGATCTCCGTCGGCGCTGGCGGCGCTACCTCTCTCATCTCTTTGATCTTGGAGCCTCCTTTGCCGATGAGGGAGCCGCACTGGCTGGCCGGGACGACGAGCCTCAGGGTGACGGGGGGTTTGCTGGTGGCCGGACTGTTGCTCATAGAGTTGATTATATCCTGAGGCAAAGAGCAGGGAGAGGAGGGGAGAGTTATTATTACAAGAGCTCAGAAAGTACTGGTCATTAATAAACTAATAACTCTGTAAATGATAAATAGGTTTTCAGTTCAGTGTGTGAACTTCTGGAAATGACTCATATCTTCCCTCCTTGTTCTGGGAGAAAAAACATTAAAGTGTCACTACTTTCTTTAATTTGATAAGCAGCTAATTATATCTGTTTAATTTAATGGAGGAAATAGTCAACAGGTAAACAGGAAGTGTCTGTCCGGTGCAAAATAGTCAAAAACTATCTTCAAAACAAACAAACTTGTACTTCAGTAGACACTCAGTGTCTGGAGGTACTTTATGACCTTCTACCTCCTCAAACTTGTAGGCGATCATGGCGAAGGCCTTGAAGATGGCGTCCGTCGGCCCGGTGATGGTGACGATCCGCTCGGGGCAATTCCCCTCCGAGATGTTGATGCGGGCGCCGCTCTGCAGGACCAGAACAACAACAACAACAACAACAACAACATTAACATGAGAGGAAAACACACGTAAAGTGTCAACAGTATTGGCAAAGGTTCTGCTCACGTCTTCACGCATCTTCTTCACCGTCTCTCCTTTCTGCAGGTAAAGAAAAGAGCATCATGACTGCTGCGTCCTGCAGGCCGTGACGCCGGGTGCATGCTGTAGTGTGCGTGTGTGTGTGTGTGTGTGGTACATACCTTTCCTATGATGCTTCCCACCTCCTGCAGAAACAATAACAAACAGGGTTGGTGTGTCTGTGATTTAAATAACCCGTCTTCTGAAGGTTGGAAGTAGAAAGAAAGAGGAAGGTGTGTTTCGTGTACCTTGCCGTGCATCAGCAGCCTGATGGTGAGGGTCACATTCAGCCCGCCTTCTGATTGGACCTTGATGGGCTCCATGTTCGGGATTGGATGTGAAGGAAGGGGCGCGGTCACGTGAGAGAGGAGTTCAAGGGCCCAACGCGAGTGTGATGGTGGAGTCGGCCAACCGGTCACCTGGCGGAGAGGGAGGGACGGACACAGCTGGGATTAGACTGCTTTCCTCTGGAGGGACAGGAGGAAGGGCTGGTTCATTCAAGTAGATTATACACATATATATTCATCTTTTGTACTTTCCGTCTTCCCTCCTTTAGGCGGGTTTTTTTGGGACTATTTTCATCGGCGGATTTACACTCTATAGTGAGTATTTGTGGCAGATTTAGTCAAAATAACCCACAATGTGACTTTGAGTCTTTTCCCCAGTAACATACAGAATATCTTCAAACGTACATCCTCTAAATTGAGTCTTGTTTTAAAGAGAGGGCTATAATCTAGTTTATTAGTACTTCAGTTGTGTCTTCTGGGTTGCATATTTTTCAACTGGTGTTGTAATCATATTAAGTAAACTCTGGACCACCAGGGGGCGCTGTTCACCACCGCCAGGGCTCGTCATCTGGTGAACATCACGGCCAGATTCAAACTTTGTGTGAATAAATCATCAAAAAATATGTCTTTTGTTTATATTGTGAGATTTGTTGATAGTTGCATTTCACCCTGCTGCATTTAGATGGGAGTTAATAAATATAAATACACGATGCCCTTGTATAAGAAGGGAGAACACATTTAGATGGGAGTGAATCAGGTATTAGACCGTAGACGATGATGAGCTTCACTTCTCAAATTATACATCATAAATATAATATAATATAATATAATTAATTTAAGGGATAAAGACGCAGGTCGTCATGCAATACGAGGATGTTAAAACGTAACTAATCTAAGGCTTCTGATGATAAAATAACAAAAACAGACTTAAAATACGAGTGGAATCTCATTATTTTATTCCGCTGTCGGCTAAAAGCGAATAAACGTGTAGAATAAGAGCAGCTGGAGCACGTTGACCTTGACTGGAGAGGCAGATAATGTCGCCATCTGCCAATCAGAGGCTTTGTTGCTATGTGGAAATGGAAATCACCCTCTCTCGCTCTCTCTCTCCCGCTCCCTCTCTCTCTCTATATCTCCCCCGACCCCCTCCCTTACTCCCTCCTCTTCTCTGTGATCTCTAATTGGCTGATGGGACTAATTGCGTGAGTCAAACCAAGTGGTTGTGACTCCTTTGTGTAGAAGTGGATTGTAATGAGTCCGATTCTTCCCGCTCTGGTTTTCTTTGTGCGCGCTCCTGTTGGGTCAGTACCGCCTCGGCCTCCAGGGGGCGACAGCGAGACAGCTGCAGGAAACGCTTCTCTTTTGATTTTTAGTAACCATTTAATTCCTTCATCATGCGACACACGGCAGCTCTATTTCCTAAAGCTTTAAAATATTGATATTTACAGTAATTTCAAGTTTCATAAAATCATTTTACCCAACATGTAAATAACTATTATAGTTTAATTTCACACGTGTTCTGCTGTATTTGTGTGGATAATAAACCGTATATTTTGGAACGCATTCCCTAAATATGTGTTCAGTTGTAGTTATTTTGGGTTCCTGGCAGCCGCATACTTGAGGGAGTCACGCAACGATTACATCGAGGTCCGTTTCCAATTCGCATTAATGTGAGGCGCTAAATAAAATGTTTCCAAATAAAGGCCCGGATGTGGCGGTGGGGCTTTTCTCCTTGTGGAGAGCGATGGCACGCCGTCCACCGCTGGCTGCAGACGTCCTCCTCTAATCTGGAGGGATGTGTTGAGGCTCCAGAGGTAAAGACGGGATTCTGTCGCCAGCTGTCGCTCCAATCTCCCAGAGGACACCAGATTACATAAAAAGCCTTAATCCGGGTTTAAGGCCCGAGCCAGCGGTGCAGGTCCTCTCCAGGGGGGGAGGGTTACATGAGGAGTCAAGCGTACGTTGAGGTTCTGGAGGCGCAGGTGAACATCTCCGTGGCTACGTAACGCTCCTCGTGGCGTAGAGGCGTCCCCGCCTCCCTTTCGCAGCAACGGAAACAACAACCCCCCCTCCCCCCCAACACAGAAGCCCTGCTGTAGTTTTATAGGTCAACAGGAACAGGGGGATGAACGAGGTCAGCGGTAAGAGCCGCGTTTGAATAGCCGTGCTCATGCGTCCCGTAACACAATCAGGTCGAGGCCCCGTGAATCATTTGCCCCGATGGGCCTGAACGCAGCAGAGGACGTTCTGTGTTTAGACGTTAAGGCACGACATCTATTGCTGCTTTAGAAAGAAGAGTAGCCATCGTTCAGCCCTCTAAAGCTCATATCCCTCTCTGCCCCCCCCCCCCCTTAATCAGACAGGAAGTTGGAAACAGAGACGAGATGGAAGGGAATTTTTCATGACATCTGACGGGGAAAGTGGGTCACGCTCGGCGCCGCTCGCCTCCTCCTCCACGGCGGCGATTGGATTAATCACGCTTTATGCTCGGCTGGACCCCGCCACAGGAAGAGAAACCACAACAGACTTGCGCGCTGCTCTTGAAGAACTTGAGCCCAACGTCTTCTGATCCCTCCACGCTCCCGACGAGGAGACGCCGCTGCACAAGCGCTCGTCAGGAGATGCGACGGGGCGTTTTGAGGATGATCTGCCTCTTCCTCTTGGCTGTGAGGAAGAGGAGAGGCCTCTCATTACAGGCCGAGTACAGCGCCGCTCTGACACGAATCCCTCCGTCTTCAGACGAGCGTCTCAAATAGACGGAGACAAAAGTTCAAGACGTGCGTCTTAAAGCTTTGATGCCGCTTCCTTGGGAAATAATTAATCTTAAAGACATTTCCACGGAACTCAGACGCTTATAAATAAATCTAGCACCGAACATAAAGGCACAACACGTGGAATAAACCATTTAAACATGCTTTACATTCATATTTTAGAGATGAAAGATGCTCTAAACTCCACCAGGTGTAATTCACACTCTGGGAACATTTCACAATAGATTTCCCGCTCAGATCTTTGTATTTTGGTGTGAAATTGCAAACATGGGAAACTTCACGCAATAAATCGCTCAGAGTGAATTCAGACGGTGGAAGGATTAATGTGCATGTTTCTAAAGACTCATGTAGTCGCATGACACGGCGCGTGTGGTCATTTTAAATGATTTCCCATCGCCCGTTGGCTCACCCTGCGCTACGCCGTCGACAGACAGAGAGAAATCCTGTAATGAAAATCATTAAATGGACGTCCGCTGTTCTAATCTGGGCCAAAGCCGGCGTCATCTGCTCCGTCCTAATCCACACATCTACCGATATGTCATGGCCAAAGCCTCCGTGAGCTGCAAACATTCTACATATTGAACAAAATATCTTACATGAGCCTCTCGTCTCTTTTTGGATTAATAGACGCTGTGAAAAGGAGAATGGAAGAAGCAGCTGGTAAAGAGGCCGTGGGCCCATCAGTGTTTATGAAAAGGAAAACTCTAAATGTTGGTATTTGAGAGACGTTCAGGGACTCCTCTGTCCACGCTGACGTTAAAGATTAATGACCGGATGGAGAATGAAAAAGCTGAATTGAAGATCTACTGGAGGTAAAGTTGAAGTGTCTGCTCACAGAAGTTTAGGTTGGACCTCATGGACCTCTGAAGGTTCATGAGCTCCTCCAGTCCGTGTTCGGGAGCTTTTACAATCTGAATCATGGTTTCTCTGCAAAGACAAGCTCTTTTTATTCATTATGATTATGGATCTAGTGGATTAAGCTCTGCTTCTTCTGCATGAGGTCAAAAACAATACTTCATGGTGTTTTTAATGGTGAATGCTGTGGAAGCTTTTTGCTGTTGTTTATGTCAGAAGAGCGGAGGAGCTGGAGGCGACTCTGTCAAACATCTGGAGCCGCCTGGATCTGAAGAGGCCAAGAGGAGCAGGAGCACGGCCGCACGCCCCGTGCTCCTGCTCCAATTAAGGCCAACAAAAGGAGAGGCGGCGTGCAGCTGGGGGGGGGGGGGGGTCCGTATGTTCACAGAGATCCGTTTCAACGCGTCTCTCTTCTGCATGAAGGAGCTTCTCACTCTCACGTCTCTCCAGAACCAGTCGGTGGTGGGGAAAAGCAAAAGGGAGGAGGCCTTTTGATGAATAACGTCTCTCCGGCGGATAGAGGAGTGGAGGTTACGGCTATATGAGCAGCCCTGGCTGTTCGTGGGGGGGCGTCTACCCCGCCGGCCTCGCCGTGCGCCACGAGGACAGAGCCCCGAGGCCGTCGGCCCGCATCAGGACCGGCAGCCTGACGGCTCGGCACCATCACAGATCAACGCAGGAGGAGCTGCACGCCTCGCAGGGAACTCAAGAGGGCTTCAGACAGAGTGTGAGGAGGAGGAGGAGGAGGAGGAGGAGGAGGAGGAGGAGGAGGAGGAGGAGGAGGAGGAGGGCACCGTGCTGAGAACGCGCTGCGGAGAGCTGAGCATTAGGTCGGCCATTTTAGATTTGCCACAATGTAGTAACGTGAGCTCAACCGTCGGAGTCGGGTCAAACACACGACCCGAAACAGACTCCTCAGTCTTCACTCAATTTCCTCGAGCGGTTCACCTAATAAGGAGTTAGTCATCGGCGAGTGCATCACGCCTTCAGGGTGATGGGAGGTGACGCTTTCTGTCAGAGAATGAGGCCGTCGGATGATGATCGGAGTAATGATCTTGGGGGGGGGGCTGAAGTCTCACGCCACGTCGTAAATCCCATCGGGAACAAAAGGTTCTTAGTTAGCGACAAACGGACGATCTTCTGGTCATCGTGTTTGTTTTAGGTTTTTAGGCTAATCCCTGAACAATGAAATCGCTCACGCTTGAACGTAAAGCCGCGGTGACGAGCGTCCGAAACCACGGCGATCAAGAGAAACCGAAAGAGAACGCGACCGGCCATAAAATCTCCTCTCCTCTTTTATGTTTATGTCCCACGGCGTGCGTCAAGCATCACTCCAGAGGGGAAGTTGAGCCGGTTAAACAAGCGGATCACGAGTCAGTAAGTCGGACTCATTGTGCGGATGATCGTTATTCTTGACTGGGTAAGTTACGAGGTCATTAATTATTTAAGGGCATTACGCGGCGAGGACCAGCACGCCGCGCGGTTTAACAGTTAGACGTCCAGAAACAGAGTTATAGAAATAAATAAAAACATTTATATTTTACATTTTAATTCTAGCGTTGTACAACTTGGACTAAAGATAATTCTCTGTTAGCGCCATAAAAAGAGAGTTTACCTTAATGAAGCGCGGGACTCAGAATACCACGGACACTTTTCGGCGTTGCGAGATTAAAAATCGCAAAAGGGAAAATGATCTTTTTTTTTTTAGCCCTCTTCCTTTCGCTCTGCTCAGGACGAACCGCGCCACCCGATTGGTCGGCGCCGCGCGGGGGTCACGTGGGCGGCCACGCGGCGACACGTGACCGCGCTCGAAAAAAAATGACGTACGGCGGACTGAGACCCGACTGGCGTCCTCAGCGTGCGGCGCGAGGTCCGTTTGCCGTACTGTTGGGCGCCGAGTAAATAGGCCGTGTGATGTGGCGTAATCTGGGTGACCCCCCCCCTTTCCCCTAGACTGCAACAACAAGGGGGGCATGCCCAGCGAGGCCGGGGGCATCGGGGGCCGTCTGGGGGGGCGAGGGGTCTGGATGGGTGTCGCCTCGGGGGCCGACCCCCAAACACAGCCTTTTGTCATCGCTGACAACGATCCACGTGAATGTAACACCACTCCTTCATAATCTGAGTGGGGGAACACGCGGGGGCGGGGGAACGTCAACAGTGCGTCGTCGTAGAGGAGGGAGGTCACCCCGACATCTCACCCCCCCCCGGGCCGCACGGCCTCAGCCTCCTGTAATCTGCTGTGTGTGTGCAGCATTAGAGCTTTGGAGGCTTCCCATCACAGAGTTTTCCAATCCAGCTCAAACCCAGCCGTCGCGTCGGACGGACAGTTGTGTGCAGAGCCTTAATCTGGCGAGATTTGGGTTGGCCGGCGGTTTGCCAGGGAAACAAACGTCGGGTTACGCCGCGCGGATTAGGGGCGATGCAGACGCTGCACACGCTGCAGACGCTGCAGACGCTGCAGACGCTGCACACGCTGCAGACGCTGCAGACGCTGCAGACGCTGCACACGCTGCACACGCTGCAGACGCTGCAGACGCTGCACACGCTGCAGACGCTGCAGACGCTGCAGACGCTGCACACGCTGCAGACGCTGCAGACGCTGCAGACGCTGCACACGCTGCAGACGCTGCAGACGCTGCAGACGCTGCACACGCTGCAGACGCTGCAGACGCTGCAGACGCTGCACACGCTGCAGACGCTGCAGCGTGGCGTTGTATTCCTACGACACCGTTGGCTCACCTTCAAAACCCCAAACAGGACTGGTGGCAGCACTGGGAGAACAACGACTTTACATAACGTCTTAATGGAGTCCTCATTGGGCCTGAATGCACCTCCGTCTTTGAGACATGACTCAGAAACTGTCGGCATTTAAATTAAAATCATAAATAATTCTCAACAGCATTTGAGAGCTGAAGATCTTTATATCGGGATAAACATCTTGTTTGATGGACAAGTGTTCCTACTCGGGCTCTTTAACCCCTCTTCAGGTCAAAGGTCAAAGGGCTTACGGTTAAGATGCGGGGGAGCTCCTTATCAGGGGAGAGGAGCGGCAGTCTGGGAGTTTAGGACCAAGATGGCAGATTGTGTGCCCACTGAGGGCTGGGGCAGCCCCCCCCCCCACACCCTCCAGCAAGGTGATGAACTGGTGCCGTGTGCAGAGGCCCCCCTCACCAGCGTCCTCACCCCCCCTGATGGAGGCAGAAGGGCGTGAAGGAGAGGCGGCTCGCTGACAGCCGATCCAGCCGATAGTCGAGGCAGCAGAGCGGCCACAACAACGGGCCGAGTTCACTCCATCGGAATTTCACAAATATATCATGTTTGGGGGTGAATAAGATTATAACTGAGGAAAAAGAAATCAGAGTACACTTCAACTTGTATAAAATAAATATAAAGTTATGGAACGTAATGAGTGTTAAAGAGGGAAGAGGCAAAGTGGGTCATAGTGGCTATTCATGCAATCAATGTTTATTTCCATTAGCAACCAGCTGACGGAGAACTGGAGCACAGCCAATGGAGAACCGTCCGGAAAGGGTTCATATGAATTGCTTTTATTGGGATACAAACTTCTCTTTCTGCTGAGGTTGTTCATGGGATCAGGGACATGGTTACGAGTGTGTCCTTATCAAGGATGGCAACATGTGGATCCTCTCCTGTTTAACTATTATATTACACAATGGTGTCCCTCAAAGCACTATTCTGGGACTCATAATACATTTCTATGTGGATGATACTCAACGTTATATTTCTGATAATCCCGAGTGTTTTTGTGTGATTTATTATCCAACAGGGATCGATCATATTTGTAAATCACTTTACATATCCTACCTTCTCAAGATGTGTCAAGAGTACACTTAGTTATACTAGTTGTGTTGTTTTAACTGAGATTTAAACCCCCGATCCTTCGTCCCACTAACTCTTCGGTTATCTGCCGCCGCTGCTCATCGGAACATTCTCATAAGTGAAGAAATAAATGAGAACGGACAGACGGGAATAAAACCGGGAGCAGATAAGACGGCTTACACGTTTTTATTTTTATTTAAAATGTCAAAGTGTAATCTTTGTTCCTCCTTCCTGCAGCCTGGTATTCATCTGGAAGCTTCTACACTGTAAATATTAAATAAATATGGACAATGTGAATCTCATGGTGGGGCGAGAGGCTATTAGAATTCATACTATAGATATATATATATATATATATATATATATATATATATATATATAAATTATATATCCTATAAAACATTTTATTTAACATGTGCAATCTGCTAAAAAATACTTATTTATACTTAGGAGAAACCTTTTATGGTAGTAACTCTGATCTCTGTCGGTATGTTTTAGGTCTTTAAAAAAAAGACAAATAAAAATAGGTGCATGAACTCTGCTCCATTAAAACTATACAGATGTGAAAGATTTAATAAGGAAATGCCACCAGGCTCTTCATCAGAGTATTCAGATACGTATTGTGGAGTTACGGTAGTTAATAAACACATAAAGAGCTAGACCTAAATAAAAAGTATTCTGAGAGTAAATATAGAAGTCCTTTTCAACCCTTTTCCTTTTAATAATCTCTCATTTTCTTTTTCTCTCTGCCGTGTTTATCCCCGACAGCCATAGCTGCAGCACAATGAAGCTCCCGTGAGCGCTGGGCGCTCTGAAAGCCCTGGACTCTCCGCCGCCGCTCCACGCCGCTAATGGACCCCCCCTGACCTCTGGATGCAGCGTAATGGGGACACAGCAGCGCTCCGTGAAAGAGGAACGTTGGCGGAGCGACTCCCGCGGGCGCAAACACTTTGTTCCCGTGTGGTCGGCGCACAAAAGGAACGCCGCTCCGCCGCGGGACATTTATTCATGAGGAAGTCGAGTTTTCGCTGGACCGCCAAAGAAAACACGTATTACGCTTTTCCCTTAATAATCCGACAAGCTGTTTTCTGAAGGGGGATGACATTGAATATTAAGCTTGAGATTTAGAAGATGTTGTGGAAGATCATTTTAAAACACGTATTAACAAACCTTTTATTTCTATTGTGCTTGTTTTTATGCATTAAACTAATAACAAATAACAAGAAAAGCTGCAGAAACAATACGATCACGGTGGTTGAAAGTCGAAACGGTACTTTTAACTTAAGGAATTAAAAATAATTACAACATTTTAAAAGAAAATCTTGCAAGACGATATATTATATTATATTTTTTAATATTTGACATCACCCACTGGCTTTAGCTGTTATTATACCATGCCGTAAACAGTTGGGTCTATGGGGATCAGCCTCAAGTGGCCATTTGAGGAACTGCAGGTACTGTTCAGCCCAATGCTTCAGACACCTTTGACCTCACTTCTCTAAAAGAGCGTCTTTGGTTTTATCTCCACGACGCAGTATTTATTATATCGCCATGGGATTTTTATTTAGTCGCCACACCACACCCACGACGTTTTGATGAAACACATTTAGGATGTTGATGATTCACTAAATATAAAACCGATGTGTGAATGAGCGAGAACGCACAACAAGCTCATCTGTGGCGGAGAAACCCACTTTCTGAAGTCGTCCAAAGAGCGCCGTGACAGAAATGAGACCTGACCACGCCAGAGGCTGGAGACGGGACACACGCACACGCACACGCACACGCACACGCAGGAACATCACTGAACCTCAGGACAGTTTTTTGACGCTAGCAAAGTCGAGGGCCCCGACTGAAAACAGCCAGACTGCATTTATTACATCTTTAAACGCTGCTCATGGATATTAAGTGCATGCCGTGTGCAGAGCTTATCACGCATTCATAATTAAATTATAGATTGATTATAGTTTTCTAGTTTCTTACCAGGGAACCTGAATGGGAACGTGCTGTGCAGAAAACGGAGGATTATTGGCCGTCATTTGGGGATAATTTGATGTTAATTATATTTTGTAAAGCAGGTTACAGGGCGAGCAGAGACTGTTTGGCATTTCATTTTAAAACAATCAAACAATTAATCCATTATCGTTACGGTTGCATGTTATTTATTGTCCAAAGATAACCGTCAACCATAACGTCCGCGGCCTGGAGCGGAAAGAACAGAATCGTAACAATAAAAGTACGTGAATCATTTCTGGCTGCAGTTCCTGCGGGAAGAATTCTCCTTTCTGTCAAGAGCAGGCGGAGAGCTGTGCACTACGTCTCGTCTTCGTCCCTGTTGCTAAGCACTAGCCGGCCGTTGCTATAGCGATCGCCTGTCAATCAAACTGTCGTTGAGTGCGACTCTAAGTACTTTTGGATTACATTTTTTTTAAAGGTCTTGCATGAGCATATAGAGCATGTATATATGGTGACTTCTCTTTCTCTCTTCCATGCATAATGTCACACACACACACACACACACACACACACACACACACACACACACAAACACACACACACACACACAGCCTCCTAGCCGAAGCTGCCAGTGTGGCGGCACCAGTTGCTTTGACAAAGGACACAAGTTCCCCTGGGTGTCAGTGGGACTGCAGCCTTGATGCCCTGAGTCCACAGTGGAAGTGTCACTGTGGATGTGTGAGTGTCTGCACCATGTGTATGTATATATATATATATATATATATATACATATATATATATATATATATATATATATATATATATACACACACACAGACATTATTGACGATACAGTACTGCCTTTCGTACCTTACTGCTTAATTAGAAATGGTACTCAGGGGTTTTACTGCTTTTGGGGCTTAAATTAGATCCATGTGACTTACTGTTAATATTATTATCAGTATTAAGTTGTTTAGGATCAAATCAAACATCTTTCTGCTGCTTTCTAAGAACTAGACGTCTCACAGCGATGTTTCTGAGCTTCAGTGAAGAGACTCGTTTTGTTGTTTATGCTCCGGATGCTCAAACTTGATGACATAACGGCCTCGTGGCGTCCTGCGGCGTGGTCACAGACTCCTCCTCGTGTGCCGCAGCACCATGTGTGGAGCTGCTCCCTCGGCCTGTGCTTTCATAGTGACCACCGCAATTAAAATAAATACATCTATAATTAGGCCGAGGCATTTCCCTTGGAGTCACGGCATTGTGTGAAACCCCAGAATTAAAGGAAGGACGGTCTTTTGAATTAAAGCGCCAGAAATTAACCGTCTGCATGCGTTTTATCAATTCTCGGCGTCATCATTATGGAATGTAATATGCATTTGTGGCGGTGAGGAAGCACGACTCACTCAGCTGTGGATGATTGCATTGAAGCCTGCAGCGCTCGTCAGAACATCCGTTTGTTTTGATTAAATAAAGGAATAAAAGAGTTTAAGTGAAGATGGTTTGAAGGATGCTTTAGAAACATGTGAACTTGTGTCATGCCCCGTGTCGGTTTACTGTTCATGCTCTTCAGAGGAAGAACCCTGACTGGTGTGTCATTCATCACAGTGTCAGACTTCAGGCCCAAATTTATAATTAGTCCTCTATAAATGTGATTATTTTAATTAATAGAAAGATTGGTTGTCTCCTCCTGAGTTCATTGAGTGTAATGGAGTTCCCTCTCTTAATTAATACCGCCTCTGAACCCCAACAGTCATGACAGATTATACATTTGCATTGTGATGGGGATGGGGTTTGGCCTCGTTTTGTGTGTGTGTGTGTGTGTGTGTGTGTGTGTGTGCCAAAGGAGAAACTATGTGCTGCAGGCTGCTGGCTCCCCCTGGTGGAGAGCATTGGTGATGCGTGTCCTTATTACACTTGAGTACTGCATCTTCTGAAAAGACTAACATCGGCCTTATAAAAATATATATTTTATAACGCCGATATTAATTTTGAGCCGAACTTGAAACAAACCTGAGAGAATAGCTTTTAATTGTGATGCAACATTCAAATGTGACAGTACAAGCTGTTCGTCAATGTCCCAATGGAGACAATGAGACTTACCTGTCAATCGACTTTCTGCAATACCTGATGAGCCAATGTCCCTCCAACACTTCCTCTGACCTGAAGAGTGAGACCGAGCCGGATGAGCAGCAGTCCAGAGCAGCACAGAAGTCATTCTGCAGCTGTGTGGTGGAGATCCTGTTAGACTCTGGAAACACCTAGAACACATACAAAACACAACTATGGCAGTGTGTTTTGTTGGACAGACAGTGCAAAAACCCTGAATTTAGCTTTCACTTTATCGTTTCCTTCCATCACACTTTACATGGAATATATAGCTAAAGATGTAGGCTAACGTTATACACCAATCGCTCAGCGTTAGCTAGTGTACAATACTATAACTTCTCCTCTAAAAGTGGCTTTAGTGACACATTCCTGACCTTTAACAGTTCTCCAGGGAAACAGATGTTGGCTTTACAAACCGTAAAATGTCTCCTCGTGACGTCGCTTCTGCGGAAAGCACCGTCATGCCGTGACTCGGACCTGTGTTACGGTTTAACAGGCGACCGTGTTAACTGGCGACTTTCCCCCGGACGGTCCGTTGTTGCCGTGGTTACACGGGCCGTTAGAGAAATAGGGTAGAGCAGGGGTCTCCAAACAATCAGTCGAAAACATATTTTATTTTGAAAAAGGACCGGATACACCCGTGTGTACGTCTGAACCGCGTTCAGGAGTCTTCGGCTCGCGCGCGCGACAGAGCTCGAGGTTACACGGTCGCTTCGTAAACCGTAACACCACCGTGCTCAATGTTGCGCTGAATGGCAAGTTAGCGTTGACTAGCTAGCGTTAGCAAACTCACGCTAGCTAACATTAGCAGCAGAAAGAAACACTAAACATTGTACACACCGTTATTATTTCTTTAATAACTTACATTATTGCTGTTCAGAAGAAAAATGGACTTGTCTTTCTAGCTTCGGAGTCGGCTCCGACCCACCGTGACCTGGCGCGAACATGGACTGAATGTTGGCTTCTGCGCATGCTCAGACCGCAGCCGATCGCTTTACTCAAAACAGTACGTTCATTAGTACTTACTTAGTAAAAACTAGAGTAAGAAGGGATATGTTTTACCTTTAAAGTTTCCCCACATGTCCTTTGTTGTGTGTGTATTAATATATATATATTTATTTTGGAGGGGGGTTTAGAAGAAATACTGTATATTCTAAATGTACTACCACAGTTTTTGTATGTAAACTACCCATTATTCAACCTCCACAGTCATGATGAAGTTCCCCTGGGCGGAGCACTCATTCATCAGGAAATGTGTTTCATGTTGACATTTCATTATTAAATCCTCTGCACAGACATCCGACCTTTATTTGACAAGAATAAACAAACCTGCTGCAGATAGTTAAATAAAACAAGTGTCCACACAGACATCCATTTCTTCACCTCCTTTTAAAGGTTGTCCAGTCCTCTGGGAGCAGCACGTGGCCCTCGGCCTCTAATCGATATGTTAACGTCACAAGTCAACGTGTGACTTAATAATAAGTGGAAAAGCTTCAACCTAATTAAGCTTTAAACTGCTTTAATAAACAGGTATTTTAATGTGACACCATATCATGGGACGGGCCTCGTAATGTTAGTCCGGTTAGTTGGTTTTAGTGGATGCTTTTTCCTCCAGTGACAGTTTTAGTCTTCAGTGGCGCTGCATGGATTTATAGCTCTATAGCATCAATAAAGAGTTTACAGTCTCCTGAATTGTGTGTTTATGTCTGCTCTGGGTTGAGGTTCCCAGCACTCCTTCAAGAGGCCACAGTCTATAATCATCTTTTATCAACATTTTGAGGTTTCTTATATATAAAAAGTGCTATTTGTAGCCCTGAGGTTCTCAACATACGGGTCGGGCTCCTTTGAAAGGCTCACAAGGTAAATGTGAGGGGTCAGAGGGGAGTAACAGGTTGATTTGGTGTAGCTCATAGGTGTCATCCTCAGCTGCATGAGAACGGAGTCTGTGTGGGGGTCTTTATGTGGATTGGAAGTTTTTGAAACGTGTACTTGCAGTATTGAGCTCATGCAATGGGGCTGTTTTCATCCGATATGTAATCCGATTACATAATCAACAGTTGCTAACGTGTTGATCCCAGTCACAACGTGCGTGGTGATGGAATCCGCACTCCTCCTCCTCCTCCTCCTCCTCCTCCTCCTCCTCCTCCTCCTCCTCCTCCTCCTCCTCCTCCTCCTCCTCCTCGCATAGTGGCAACATTAGTAACGTCAGTCTCGTGCGTGCTTGCTGTGTGTGCGTGTGTGTGTGTGTGTGTGTGTGTGTGTGTGTGTGTGTGTGTGTGGTTAGAGTGGAGGAGCTCCTGCAGACAGACATTGTTTCCGATTAAACCGCAGCGGGATGAGACGGGACTCCCTGCGTCTCGCGCCTATATAAATCCCCCCCCCCCTTTTCATTTATTTTGAAGAACATTTCCCCTTCCCCTCCGGAGAGCTGCGCGCGAGCCGACACCGTTTCCACCTGCGGCGCAGAGCCAACCCGAGAGCCTCTGACTACCTGTTCACCTCCGCGCGTCACCGCCTCACTCCTCCGCCGCACTACTTTGTGCGGACCGAAGCAGGAGAGCGCGGAAGCCGTGCGCAGCCGGCCGAGGAGGACGATGGTGCGGGAACAGTGGTGACCCCCGAGGAGGGGGAGAGGGGGGGAGGTGAACTTCCAGTGAAACGCAGGAGAGTTAAAGGAGCGTGCACAGGCGCGTGCATGTGTGCGTGAGGACAGAGAAGGTTATGACCGCGTCTCTCCACCTGGACCTCGGGCTGCTGCTGCTGCTGCTGACCTGCTGGCAGACACCTGCAGGGATGGTCGGAGCCAGTGAGTCTGTGTTCACTCTTTCTTTGTTTACATGTGCAACTCGCCGTGTTTCAGGGGGCGTCAGAGGGAACGCCCAGCTGCAAACATCTGGACTGAGGAGACACGTGTGCGTCAGATGTGCACAACACGCAGTCGATGCCGCAGGTGTTGAAGCAACAAGCTGTCCTGTAGTTCTGCTGGTTACCGCATGTAAAGTGTCTCCATCTTCAGTGCTCAGACGCTGCATGTGTACGTCATTGGTTTTCGGTGGTTTTTCTCCTGCTTTTGGATGCTGTGTTCATCATTTTGGGAACAGTTCCTCATTATTAAGACGTGCACGTGCACACAAAGCCCGTGCACGTTCTGTCTTTTTGTGAACATGTCTAATTGGTGCATCTGCATCTTTCGGTGGTCCGGTCTGGGCTGCAGCCTGCAGACGTTGATCTCACACAGATCACTTTATTCTTAAATTGAAGCTCAGGCAATAAGTCAGGTTTAATTTAAGGTGGACTTTATTAATGTCGTAAATATCAACAGGACAGACAGCTGTGGTAAAACGGTCAGAACTGTAATTAAATGTCTATCAGGAGATTGGCTCTCTGGCCGGTTTAATTAGTGGGAATGCACTTCAATCATCTCTCCAGAGGCTCTTCATCCCGTTATCTTTACACAAGCTTTCATGAAAAGCACTAAGCCCACATCCTGCTTCTCTTTTCTCTTTGGGTGATCTCTGTTCATGAGGCTCTGCATCGATTGAGCCAGTGTGGCCGAGTATCCCACGTCACCTCCTCCATTCATGAACACCGCAGGTTCACATCCGCTGCTCCATACGGGAAGTTCATTCATGAAAACAGGTCCTTTAAAGGGACTGTGTACTCGCCTTGTTCCAGACGGCAATCAAATGAGAGAACATACAAAACTACCACAAAAGATACAAAAGTACTTCAAAAACATACAAAACTACCACAACAAACATACAAAACTACCTCAAAGACATACAAAACTACCACAAAAACATACAAAACTACCACAAAAACATACAAAACTACCTCAAAGAGATACCAAACAACCACAAAGAGATACAAAACTAACACAAAAACATACAAAACTACCTCAAAGAGATACAACACTACCACAATCGGACGGAAACAAGTAATTAATGCCCACAAAGAGGGAACATTGGCCTCCATAAACAAACAAAACAACCTCAAAGTGTAAAATACATGTTTATCTAGGGGGGGGGGTGTTGTCTCCTCCATGTTTATCTAAGATGGGGGGGGGGGGGGTCTCCTCCATGGACTCCTCCTCTGAATCAGCATGCACATGTTGGTCTCCAGAGAGCCATCAGCTGATTGGTCTGCTGGCCTGACTCCACACACACACACACACACACAGCGGCTGCATCTCAAAGCAGCTTCTGCTGTCATTGAAAAGTCCTCAAAAGTTGGAAAGACTAAATAAAAAGGCGCGGCTCATGACAACACAAAGTTATAGTCGTAAAGATCTTCGTTGGTTTAACTTAAATCTGAGTTTATTGTCGTGTATCTTTTATCACTGAGGAGGATCTCTGATGGAAGCTTCTGGAAATGACTAGAACAAGATGAATGGGATGGAAATGTAATGTGAACCACCACCAAGGACACACAGGGGCGTGTGTGTGTGTGTGTGTGTGTGCGTGTGTGTGTGCGTGTGTGTGTCCACCTGAACCGCTGTATTTCATCATTCGATCGATATCCATATTCTCCTCCTCTCTCGTTCCTCTCTCCATCTCTTACCGCTCCCTCCATCATTGATCTTCTCTCCTCCCTCCATCCGTCTCACTTTGCCCTCCGTCGTGTTTTCACCCTAAAAAACCACAACAAAGATTGAGACTTCACTCTGAGATAATCGCTCCCTCTTCATCCCCCCTTTTTATCTTCCTCCCCTCTCTGACTCATTCCCGTCCTGTCATATTTCATCCCCCTCTTCCTCCCTCATCTCCCTCTCCTCTCCTCTCCTGCTGTGTATAACATAATTGTTCTTTTCATTTTAAAGCCAACATGTCAACACGCCCTCTCTTCTCTCCCTGAAGGATAAATCCTCTGAAAACAAAAGAACATAATAATTTGTTATATTACCAAAAGGTATGCAGATGGGTTTTGGAACACTAAATAATTACAATAAATAATAATAATGAAATGAATACAATCGATTTAATGATCCAGAAAACACTGACATATAAGATCATCTTTAAGATGGACCTTTATTTTGAAATTCCATTATATCATGAGCCGCTGATAACTTTTAGAAGTGGATTAAAAGCTGATTATTAATGTCATGGATGACGATGCGGTAACACGTGAGTCATGCGATGCATAACACTGCAGCTACATGTGAGCTCATGACAGACAGCCGGCTCCATCGCCGGGAGACGGGAACCATGGCAACAAGTGTGTGCATCACAGCGTGTGTACACGCAGTGGGTGGCTGCTGTAGCTGTGTGTGTGTTTCATGTTCACACACAACAGAAACAGACACGTGTGTGTCTCATCTTCCAAACATGATCACACACTCATCATTTAATGCACACTTTAACCCACAGTGACGAGACAGTCGGACCTGTTTGTGTGTGTGTGTGTGTGTGTGTTTATGTGTCCATGGCAACCAGCTAGGAAGCAGGACGCCAGTAAGGACAGAGGAGACGTGTACGCTTCCAAGCTGCATGAGAGTTGTGTGAACTCTAAAAGTGTGTGTATGTGTGTGTGTATGTGTGCCTGTATGTGTGTGTGTGTGTGTGTGCCTGTGTATGTGTGTGTGTGTCACAGCTGTACCAGCAGCCCCGGTGAACGTGTCGGTGACTCAGCTGAGGGCGCACTCGGCCATGGTGACCTGGAACGTCCCTGAGGGGGACGCCGTGATCGGGTACTCCATCTCACAGCAGGTACAGCGTGTGTGTGTGTGTGTGTGTGCCGCCCCCTCTGTGTGACATCTCTAACGAGACAAGCCCCGCCCCCTCTGTGTGACATCTCTAACGAGACAAGCCCCGCCCCCTCTGTGTGACATCTCTAACGAGACAAGCCCCGCCCCCTCTGTGTGACATCTCTAACGAGACAAGCCCCGCCCCCTCTGTGTGACATCTCTAACGAGACAAGCCCCGCCCCCTCTGTGTGACATCTCTAACGAGACAAGCCGCCCTCTGCGTGACATCTCTAACGAGACAAGCCCGCCCCCTCTGTGTGACATCTCTAACGAGACAAGCCCCGCCCCCTCTGTGTGACATCTCTAACGAGACAAGCCCCGCCCCCTCTGTGTGACATCTCTAACGAGACATGCCCCGCCCCCCAGAGGCAGGACGGCCTGATGCAGCGCTCCATCCGAGAGGTCAACACCTCCAGCCGCTGGTGTGTGCTGTGGGACCTGGACGAGGACACACACTACAGCGTGCAGGTGAGGGTCTCACACACACACACACACACACACACACACACACACACACACACACACACACACACGCTGCCATAAAGCAGGTCTATATGCTGTAAATCATTATGATCGCCGAGCTTCACACGTCCTCCACGACCGAAACCCAGAGCAGCAAAACCCTCGTCTTCCTCAGAGAAGAAGAAGCTCTGGTTGCTATGGAGATCTCTGATGGAGCTCCTTTGTGTGTGTGTGTGTGTGTGTGTGTGTGGGGGGGGGGGGGGGTAGGTGCAGTCCGTGGGGCCGCATGACGACAGCCAGCCCAGCCGGGCCGTCCACTTCAGGACTCTGGAGAGGAGCGACCATTATCCAGCCGGAGTCCTGGACCAGCGTGAGTAAACACACACAGAGACACACACACACACACACACACACACACACACACAGGCACACACACACACATGGAGACACACACACACTCGGCCTACCTTCTACACAGACGATGTTGGTTGTCCTCAGACGAGCCGGCGATGGAGGGTCTGACCCCTCACCTGCAGACGGGAGAGCTGCTCATCATCACCACTGTGCTGCTGCTGTGGGCAGGTGTGTGCGTGGAGGGGGGGGGGGGGGGTGTCTCTGTGTGTGTGTGTGTGTGTGTGTGTGTGTGTGTGTGTGTGTGGGCATGTGTGTGTGTGGGCATGTGTGAGTGTGTGTGTGTTTAACTAATACTTATGTAAATGATGGATTTATGTTAACTTGTGTATTAACGGTGTTCTTCACTTCCTCCCGCCCCCTCCTCTTCCTCCTCTCCTCCTCTTCCTCACCAGCCGTCATCGCCCTGTTCTGCCGTCAGTATGACATCATCAAAGACAACGACACCAACAGCTGCAAAGACAAAGCCAAGCGGCCGCTGGTTCGATCCCCGCCGCCGTACTCCAGCCCGTCGGCCGGCAGCTCGCCGCTCCACCTCAACGGGGCCGTGCGCAGCAGCCGGGTGAGACGTCTCCATGGCAACGAGCGCCGCGCCACCACAGATAAACACCGGGCTGGGAACAGAGAGAGATTCTATGGATACAGTCATGTTACATTTATATATATATATATATATATATATATATATATATATATATATATATATTGGCTTATAGTGTGTGTATATATATATATACACACAAATAAATATATATTATATATATATATAATTTATATATATATACACACAAATAAATATATATTATATATATATATATATATAATTTATATATATATATAATAAATATATTTATATAGATGAGACGGAGGGACTGTGCACGTATAAATTAGAAACTTAGTGATTGTGCAATCTTGCAGTCTCTTGATGAGTCTCTCCGTTCTCTTATAAATTACTCCTTTAATCACTTCGCTCTAATGTAATGAGTTTAATTAAGGATTATTAAGCATTTGATGTCTTTATCTTTACCCTTAAAAGCTCTTAAAATAGAAACAACTTTGTTAATGAAAATATTCTGAGGTAAAATCCATTAAATTAGTTTTTGTCTTGGCACCAGAACAAAACAAAGATGTATTTCATGTCCGTGCCTCTTCATCCTCATCTTCATCTTCATCAAAGTTAGATTGACTCCTTATTTCTCCACCTGAACACCAACTTGATGTGACCCTCTCCCTCTCCCTCTCTCTCTCTCTCTCTCTCAGCTCAACAGAGGCTCCTCCTCCATCAGCATCATCAGGGTCTGAGGTCGGGTGGAGTCGGTGACGTCATGGAGGATCCACAGACTGAGTCCAAATATTAGTAAAAAAGCAGGACCCGTGAGAAGCGCCCCATGCCAACACTGTGGAGTCAACGGACGACTGCTGCCCCCTAGTGGCAGAAGACGGCGGTGCGTCGAGTTCGAGGCTATACTTTTGTCTGTACATGCAAATAATGTGCTTTTTCTACATTTTAACTCTTTAGTGTATTTCATCTCCTAACCAATAATTAGACGTACAGCACTAACATCAACACACGTGTACTATATGGAAATACAATATGTACATAGTTCAAATTGAAAGTATAGCTAATTAAACTCATATTTTAATTGTTTAGAAGGATTAATTTACTCTAAATGTTCTCAATATGTTTAATACAATCAACTCGTAGTTTCATCATTTAGTTAAAGTACTCACATGTTTATTCACGATGACGACCTGTTGACATTTCCCACAATGCAGCAGCTGCGAAGAAAGCTTCCAGATGGATTGAATTCTCAATACAGATAATTAATTTAACTTTTTCTTGCAGTAGTCTTGTATAATGACATAAAATACAGCGTCATAAATTATAATTACATTTTTTAAATGAGCTTTTCTCTATGCTGCTGCCGCGAGATCTCATAAAAACAAACAAAGTTGTAATAAATAGTATAATAAACTGGAAATATCCAAATACATGACTATAGACTCTGCAGCCTCATGAGTAAATCCAAAGTACTGTAAATACAAAGGCTGCAGAAGAAGTCTCGGCCTTCAGAGGGAGCAGTCGCTGCACATATGATCGGCTCATTAGCACGGCTCCTATCAAATGTGAATTAAAGTACATTGAAGGACACAATATATTCTCTCTAACGTCATCAAGATGTTTTCCTTTTTTTATTTGCCAACTAAACCGAGAGATTACGTTCGTGGATCAAGTGTCTGATTATAATTTATTGTTGTGTTTCAATAAAGAGGAAATAAATAAGGTGTATGTGTTCCTTCAGTATGCAGGATAATTAAGTTATATATATATATATATATATATATATATATATATATATATATATATATATATATATCTTTAAATATATATATATATATATATATATATATTGATAAATATATAAATATATATTCATAAATATATATATATATATATATATATAAATAGATTTATATTTATAAATATATAGAAATATATATTTAAAGATATATATATACATACATACATACATACATATAGAAATATATATATATATTGGTAGGATTCGTATTTACTTATCTTGCAGTTGATTCTCATCTTTTCATCGTGGTCGATGGCCCATGGGTGTTGACGAGGATGGAGAGGTTGTGGGTTTGAATCTTGTTTTTTAGGGAAACTAGATTATAAAATAGAACCGTGTGCAATAGAAAGGCTCAAAGTGAAATGGGCTTCTGGCCCTGCAGGGAGGACCTCTTCCTCTTCTCTTCTTCAGGACTTGAGATTCTCCCCCCGTCTGGTGGGATTGACAGGCGTTCATTGAAAAGCGCGTGGAAGAGCTTCCGGTCCACACGGCCGCTCAGGCAAATGTCAGGACGCCTCCTGGAAGCTCTTTGTTCCCCTGGAGGAGGCGAGGACCCTCACTTGACCCCGGGGGGTGGAGGTCAGGGTTCAGGCCTTTCAATCCCCGGAGGATACACCGTGCTCTTTGAAAAACACCCAGGCCCCCCCACTGAGGCTCACACACTCACTAGAGTACACCGGCTCGCCCACAGGCACACCTGAACTTCTACCTCGCGCTACACGGCCTCTGCCATTCACTTCCTGCTTGATTATCATCTTTATTGACAATGAATATCACAATAAGAGAGAGAGAGAGTTGTGTGTGTGTGTGTGTGTGTGTGTGCGTGACTGTCAGCTAAATGACGAGTGTACTTCTATACCGGTGAGAACCAGTGGGAGTCGGGTGTTCCCCCCCCAGGTGGAGGCCGAGCCGCCAGGTGACTCTTGTTTAAAGTAAACAACGACAAAGCGGTGCAAGCGGAGCGTTCCGTCAGGTGAGCGTCACACCGGAGACTCTGGGCTGACTCGGCCTCTTGAGCCTTGGAGATGGAATTTCATCCGCGGGAGACAACCCAACATCGAGGGCGGGATTCTCACACACACACACACACATACACACACACACACACACACACACACACACACGACCTGTGAGCTCCTCACAGGGACATCATTATAATTGTTAATTTTGATGCAAAAAAGAAAAGAAAAAAATATGTAGAATTTTCTTTTTAAATAACAAAATAAATAAATAAAATATTTAGTCATTGAAAAATAAAATGAGCAAAACGTAAAAAAAATCACTGCACGAATAAAACGTGTATTTAAGCCCCGCCCACAAGCCCTCTGCTCTGAAATAACAAACACAGCCGCTTTAAATAATGTTCTTTATATAACATGCGATTCAGATAGTTTACATTCTGGAACATGACTCCTCGTGTTGGTCGAGGGGCGTCGTGAAAAGGAGGCGGAGTCACGCCCGAGGCACATCGAGGCACATACATGACACACACCACACACACGTGACACACGACACACACCCACACACACACCATTCACACGTCGTAAAAACACCCAAACAATGAAAAACATGCAGAGCCACGTCTCACTCACACACACACACACACACACACACACACACACACACACACACACACACACACATGCAACATGTTTAAATCTCTGTGTTTGATTGGCTGCAGTAACATAAGGACAAATACATAATATATCTATATAATTGGAAAAAAGCAGAATAAAAGCCTCTTCCTCAGTAGTTTGTTTCTAGTGCAATAAATGGAGTGAGAAGTCGCCAAGAGGAAACTTTAAGAAACGTTAAATATCCCGATGAGCTCAAACTGCACATTCATACATTTCTTTGGTGTTACTGTAAATAATTGTTGATTTTTTATTGATTTACAGGTAAAATATGATAAATTTAACCCCAAGAAATCTGCATTAATTCATCATATATTCCTAAATATTAGCTGAACGTGTTCGTCTCTGCGTGATTATTTCCAGTGACCTTTAAGAGCATTCTTATATTATTAACAAAATTGAAAAGCGCACGTTAAAAATAAAAATAAAAAGTAGAGTGTACATGATTTATGAAACGTTTAAAAGACGGTAGAAAAAACACACGAGCGCTGTGTAACACCAGAGGCACGGGATGAGAACACACACACACACACACACACACACACACACACACACACACACACACACACACACACACACACACACACACACACACCTCCGTCTTTAGATCTGATTTCACTCAGGTAGGGGGGGGGGGGGCTTGATTCGGACGGATTTGTGTGCCTGATTGCGATATTGTTATTCAAATAGCGGCTTATTTGCATGAAACTCCCTTTTTAAATAAAATAAAAACAACAACAACAGACCAGGGGCTCAGTTAGTCCTGTGGGGTCCTCTGGGGTCCTCTGGGGTCCTCTGGGGTCCTCTGGGGTCAGACCCCGCCGCCGCTCCGGTCCACCGTCACCGGGCCTCGTTTATCCAGCGTCTCCTCAGCCGTCTTCATCAGCATGGCCAGCCGGCTGTCGGACACCTGGCCCTTCTTCACGGCGCTCATCAGCTGCACACACACACACACACACACACACACACAGGTTCACTTTCACGGCAGGTCAAAGGTCGTCGGCCAGCGACCCCCGAGCCCCGGACGTTAAGAGGGAGACATGGAACCCGTCACCAGTTCTTCTTCTTCACGTGTTAAAGCTGCACCGGGAGGAAAAGAGACGAGAGCGAGAGAGAGAGAGAGAGAGAGAGAGAGAGTCCGTCTCACTCTTTTCTCTTAGTTTAAAAAAGGATAAAACGTTGTTGTTGTTGTTGTGTGTTTTCTTCACTGTCAACAGAACCCATGAGCGACTCTCGACTCTCGGAGCTTCACATGATAAGATTTCATCTTCATTGGAATCCTGATTTACTTCTGATGATCTGGTCTAAAGGTCGTTGACCCTGTGCACGACGCCACTGAAGCAGACCCCGATGGCCCGGAGGACGAAG
This sequence comes from Liparis tanakae, assembly GCA_036178185.1. Lineage (NCBI taxonomy): Eukaryota > Metazoa > Chordata > Actinopteri > Perciformes > Liparidae > Liparis > Liparis tanakae. The sequence goes on from CM070103.1 coordinate 877,019, forward strand.
ACGAGGGCGGACGTGGGATGAAGAACGATTTGTCTGTTCATGGATTTGTTGACGATAAACAAAACAAGAGGTCGGAGGCCGCTGAGCGGCGCCCCGAGCGCAGCTTTAACACTCCTCCTCCTTTAGCTCCTCCTCCTCCACCTCCAGCCACCAGAGGACTTCACGAAGCCGCCACGCGTTAGAGAGGAGGGGGCGGGGCCTCCCGAGGAGGCCGGCGGTACGCTACCTGCTCGGCGCCTCTACGTGGTCCTGCGGGCCGGCGGCGTCCACGCGACCGGAGACAGACGTGAGACATCACAACACACAGGACACGTGAACACCGGGAGCCGCTAATGAAGAGCGCCGCCGCTCGGCGCCGCTTCCCGGAGCGCGTGCACTAGCGGAGCTTCCCCCCCGCTCTAATGAGCTCCGGGGAGTCTTCACACCTCCTGCAGCCTGTCCTCCGCTCAGCTGGACGGCGCCCTAATGATACGCTGCGTCCGGCTGAGGCAGGGTGTGAATTACCTCAATATATATATATATATATATATATATATAAGCTATAAATATGCAGAGATCTACTAATACTTGGTGAAAGCCAGGTACATCGCCATGAGGAGATGTGCATGAAAGTTAAGTGTGACGCCCCAAAGAGCAGGAGACTTTACAACCAGAGCAAGACGTGGATGAAGCTGCACAGCGGGACGCGTCAGAGTGTCGGGCGTCACGGCGTCTCCTCTCAGCATTGTTCAGGCTGGTAACACATCTCTAAACATATTCTGCAACAAATCTTTATTTTTCTGCCAAAAAAGGATAGTTATCCAAAAGAAAAGTTTTTATACAACTAATTTAAATTGTTTGCAAAAAATATCTAAATTTATTTCTTTTATTTATATCTAAATGTCTAAATTTATTCTGCAAAATTCATTTGTTTCCCTTCAAAAAAATATAACTTATTCTGCAAAAAATATAATTTGTATGCAAATAAATCACATTTTGAATGAAGCAATGTCCCTAAAATGTATATTGGAAAAATTACTATTTTAGGATCATACACATAACAGGATGAATGTGGGACATTATATATATATTAGATATGCATCACTCAACTTCTAATTCATTTCTTTGTACTTTCCTCATTAAACCTTTATATTCACATTTCTCCATACATTGATACATTTCCATAACTAAGTGTTCATAAAGCGGTTATAATACTCTGTGATATCAATACATCGATATGGATCCGGCGCCTCGTACCTGCATGAACTCGTCCAGCTCCACCTGGCCGTTCTTGTTCAGGTCCACCTCGTTGAGGATCTCGTGCAGCGCGTTCTCATCGATGTGCACGTTGATGCTCTGGGGAGAGACGAGCGCAATGAAGACGAGCGGCGGAGAGAGGAAGAGGAAGGGGAAACCAGACTCACCTCCAGGACCTGCTGGACGTCCACGGTCGTGATGAAGCCCCGGCTCTCCTTGTCGAACTTGTGGAAGCGCTTCTTGTACCTGCAGGGTCAGAGGTCAGAGGTCAGCCCCTCGCCTTCATTACAGCGCCTTAAACAAGGGGGCGGGGCCTCACCTGGCCACTTCCTGGTTGTCCAGGTTGATCTCGGAGGTCTTGGTCAGCTGTTCGGAGCGGGACCTGTAGCCCATCTCCAGGTACAGGAACTTCCTGGCGGCCTCCAGCTCGGCCTGAAAGGGGAGCTCGATAAATAAATACGCCTCAGACAGATTCACATGCAGAACCGTCAGTCTGAAGGGTGTTCTACAGGACCGACAACAACACCAGTTCAGTTACACACACACACACACACACACACACACAGGCCTCCTCTAAAGGGATGAAGGGTGTGGACCGTTTCTATTGTGTGAGGAAACACTTGGAGGAGCATTGTGTGTGAGCCGGTTCTGCTGGAGGGAGGGCCCCCTCCTCCCCTCCCCTCCCCTCCTCCCCTCCTTCCCTCCTTCCCTCCCCTCCTCCCCTCCTCCTGCTCCTCCTCCTCCCCCTCCTCCCCCTCCTCCTCCTCCTCACCGTCCTCTGCTCCTCGCTCCACTGCAGCTCCTTCCCCATGATCTGCACCACGCGGGGCAGCGCCTCGTCGGCCGCCTGCACGTTCAGGAAGCCGAGCCGCGTGCGGCGGGCGATGACGTCGATGGCCGTGCAGGCGTACTCCTTCATGGCGTACAGCACCTGGAGGAGGAGGAGGAGGAGGAGGGTCATATGAGGCTCCGGGGTTCGAGCCCCGTTCGGGCGACACGTCGGGGGGCTCGCGTTACCTCGCCCTCGATGTACGGGAACTCGGACACCAGCCTCTTCCCCACGATCGGCCATCTCTGCCCGGTGACCTGCGCCATCTTGGCCACGTCGAAGGCCTTGCCGCCGTACGTGGAGGCCAGATGCTGAGCCACCTGGAGGAGGAGAGCAGCAGGTGATATATATATATATATATATATATATATATATATATATATATATATATATATATAAAAATAATCAATATATGTATATATATATATATATATATAAAATAATCAATATATAGATATATATATAGATATAAATATATATACATTTAAATATACATATGTATATACATTTAAAAATAAATATATAAATAAAGATATATAAATATATATAGATATACAAATGAATGCATATACAAATATATATATAAATTAATAAATATACATATACAAATAAAAATATCAATAAACATATATATATATATAGTGATTTCTCTAACAATATATAACTCCCGGGCTCTTAATATCCACGCCATCGATTCCCTCTCTCTGGGGTTAAACGGCGAGCGTTGCCGCCACTTTGTCGACGAGGCGTCACGTGTTTACAGAACGCCGCGCGGGCCGCGCGGATCGTTGGCCCCGCCGATCACGCCCCGAAAAGGGCAAACGCCGTCCAAATATCAACAGTGACCTTTTCAGGAATATTGGTGAGCCGGTGCGGAGCGCCTATAATGAGGAGTAAGAGCACGGGGACTTTCCTCTCCTGCAGGAAACGGCGTTCTGCTCGGGTTTAATGAAAAGGCTCGGCCTAATTATTGGAGGGATGGCGGCAGCCGATGTAAATCAATGTGGCCCGACGGCGGCGCCATTGATGAACGGCGGCGTTACAGTGTGAGCCGTGTGCAGAGCGGGAGAAATGTCAGCGTTGTTACAGCAGCGGCTTTAATGTCAGCTGCAGAGAGAGAGAGAGAGAGAGAGAGTGTGAGGGTGTGAGTGTGAGTGTGTGAGTGTGTGTGTGCGTGAGTGTGTGAGTGTGTGTGTGTGTGTGTGTGTGAGTGTGAGTGTGAGTGTCTGAGTGTGTGAGTGTGTGAGTGTGAGAGTGTGAGTGAGTGTGTGAGTGAGTGTGTGTGTGTGTGTGTGTATGTGTGTGTGCAGCTTTGTTTGCGTCTGCAGCTCGTTAAAAAAAGAAAAGGTCTGTGACGCTGTAAATGTTTGTGGAAGTCAAACTGAAGAATCCTGAAGTGTGAAACATAATAATCTCCTTCAACTGCTCCTCCCATCGCTCCGTTCCCCCCGGGGTGATTGTCCGACCCCCAGGAGGCCGTTGCCATGGCGCGCACCTCGTTCTCCAGGCCGTAGTCCTGCACCAGGCGGATGTAGAGCGTGGGCGTCCATCCCTTGGCGCCCTCCAGCATCAGGCCCACGGTCTTGCAGGGCTCCGCCCTCAGGCCGTGCGTCTTCACGGCCGCGTCCAGCGTCTCCTCGGCCATGGACCGGTAGGTGGTCCACTTCCCACCTGGACACACACACACACACGTGACCCTTGACCTTTGACCTAGTGGTATCGGGGGGGCGGGGGTGAATCCAGGGACTGACCGGCGATGGTGACCAGGCCGCTGTCGCTGGTGCTGACGATGTGGTTCCTGCAGATGGACTGCGTGTCCTTGGAGTTGGGGTCGGTCACCAGCGGCCGGATGCCGCTCCACGCCGCCAACACGTCTCCACGCCGCACTGCGGGGACACGGAGACGGGGGGACAGCGTTTACAAGAGCTAACACCGGCAATCAGCGGGGACGAGAGTCCTGAAACCAGGGTTCATAGGCATGATGAGGATTTACATGACCTCTACATGACCTCTACATATGAACCCTGCACAGAGCCTAAACAGAGGGGGGGGGCACCTTCCACGTCGGGGCTGAGGTAGTTGCGGATCTCCCTGAGGATGAAGTTGATGTCGTCCTCCCCCGGGATGGGGTGGGCCGTCACGCTGGTGGGCGAGTCCGTCGTCCCGGCGATGGTCATCTTCTCCCAGGGCAGGAAGAAGATGACGCGCCCGTCACTGGTGGACGGGTCCAGGAGACCCATGTTGTCAGGGCTGAGGGACGGAGACACCGGGGGGAGGTGTTATTATTATGATGACAGGGGAGTGATGGACACAGGCTTCATTCAACATCTTTACTGTCTCAAGAAGAAGAAGAAGAAGAAGAAGAAGAAGAAGGAGGAGGAGGATGAGGAAGAGAAGAAGAAGAAGATCATGGAGTGATAGCATGTGATGGCATTTGCCATCTTTACTATTTCAAGAAGAAGAAAACACAAATGGAAAAAGCCAGATGCGGGGGAGGAGGAGGAGGAAGAGGAGGAGGAGGAGGAGGAGGAGGAGGAGGGGGCAGATAGCGGCAGGAGGAGGAGGAGAGATGAGGAGAATGAGGTGCTTGGCATTTCCGGCGCCGTTCAAAGGGCTCTCGCTCCCTCGGGCTCAATAAGCTGAACTTCAGCAGCACGACGGAGTTCTGCAGAGACGCTGTGAGGTCACTCAGCAGAGGCCTCTCATTGGACGAGAGAGGACAGGTAGAGGACCGGGTGGAGGACCCGGTGGAGCTCACCTGTAGTAGCCGGGGATGACGATGTGCACGCCGGCGCTGGGCTGGCAGATGTTCTGCGTTTCCTGGCGGTCCATCTTCCTCAGCGAGTCGGTGAACGGCCCCGTGGCGTTGATCACACACTTGGCCTTCACGTCGAACTCCTGCCCTGTGGGGGGGCGGGGTTAAAGCGGACAGAAAGGAGAGCTGGGCCCCGATTGGAGGAGGAGGACCACGCCCCCGCGGCCTCACCTGTGAGGACGTCCCTGCAGCGGGCGCCGCACACCTGCTCCTCGCCGCCCTGCGGGTCCGTCGCCTTCAGCAGCCGCACCACCTCCGTGTAGTTGGCGACGGCGGCGCCGTACCGGGCGGAGCTGAGGGCGATGGCCAGGTTCATACGGGCGTCATTGTGCTGCCCTGGAGGAGGAGGAGGAGGAGGAGGAGGAGGAGGAGGAGGAGGAGTTTAGTTTTGTGGTATCAAATGTTCATGTTCTGGCTCCGCCCCCTTTTCTCTGGGCAGAATCTCTCACTTTCTTCCCCGTGGATCTCACAGAATCTGAGATACAGATAATAAATATTTGCATTAATTTCCACACAATAACATCTCTTCATCTCTCCATCTCTTCATCTCTTCATCTCTTCATCTCTTCATCTCTTCATCTCACTCTGGAAACCGTCCTCTATACATTCATTTTCCTCAGATATAAATTAGATGTCAGGATCTGGCGTTTTGTGACAAAATAAAAAGAACTTGTGATATAATGTTTTTTTTAATCAAGCATATTTGCCAGAAATAAGCGCACGGCCACGGCCACATGCACGCGTGCATGTGGCCGTGCATGTGGCCGGCATGTGGCCGTGCATGTGGCCGTGCATGTGGCCGTGCATGTGGCCGTGCATGTGGCCGTGGCCGTGCATGTGGCCGTGCATGTGGCCGTGCATGTGGCCGTGCATGTGCTCGTGGCCGTGCATGTGGCCGTGCATGTGGCCGTGCATGTGGCCGTGGCCGTGCGCTGGTGGCAGCTGAAGTAACCACGGCAGCGGGAGGAGAAGCTGCAGCTCGGCCGCCGCCGCTCCGCCGGGAGAAGGTCAGATTCTCCAAATGTCACCGGCGTGATTGTTCCAGACGGCATAATTGGAGAAAAGACGCCTCAGCCCTCAACATCCTGCCCCCCCCCCCCCCCCCCCGGTGGGGGACATCAAACACACGCTGCTCTGCACCAAGAAACGCTTCTTGTTCTCCCTCTGCAGTGGATCCAGTTAAATCTGCTTCTATTGTGCATTTACAGTTAAAAAAGCTTTTGTAGTTTTATATCGTGTGCAGTATTTAAATTAAGGATGGAATAATATCAGAATTAAACTTGTGCATCTAAAATGATTTCATTTTAAATCTCTTTTTAACGGGGAATGAAAGAATAAAAACCCTCCGGTAAGTCTTGCAGGTTTTGTTTACATGCCACTGGAAACCGGCCCGACTCAGCTGTTTACCCAAAACACCAGCGACGGGTCAAAGGTCAAAGGTCAAGGCTCACCGTCGTAGTACACAATGGCGCCCACCAGCTTGTCCTTCTTCAGCATGGGGAAGTGCTCCAGCGCTTTGCTCTTGCTCAGCACGTAGCTGCTCTTCAGGTTCTGGACGCCGGCCACCAGGTCGTACATCTTGATGCCGGCCCAGTAGTACGGCAGCTGCCACCACCTGGGGCGCGAGAGGCGAGTAAAGGGGGCGAACCAAAGGACGCAGAAGTATGGCGGCGGCACTGTGAGGACGAGAGGCGGCGTGCTGAGGAGCGCCTACTTGTACACGGGGAGCATGATGGGCAGCGGCGCCGACAGGTGCGGCGCGATGTCCAGGAGGTTGGCTCGCTCGTGGAGGGCCTCCTTCACCATCATGTACTGGAGCACAGGAAGGCAGTCAGACAGAGAGTGTGTGTGTGTGTGTGGGGGGGGGGGGGGGGGGGGGGCACCTGCTCGTAGTCCAGCTGCATGATGGCCTTCTGCAGGTAGCGGACGCCGCCGTGGATCAGCTTGGTGCTCCGGCTGCTCGTCCCCGAGGAGAAGTCGTTCCTCTCCACCAGAGCCGTCCGCAGGTCTGAGGACAGGAAGGAGGTCAGCTTATATTTATATATATATATATATGTGTATATATATATATATATTTATTTATTTTAGTTTATATATATATATATATATATATATATATATATATATATATATATATATATATATATATATATATAAAAAATAAATATATTAAATATATATTAAAATAAATAAATACAAAATATATATATATATACACACACACACACAACCCCCCCCCAACCTCTCTCTCTCTCTCTCTCTCTCTCTCTCTCTCTCTCTCTCTCTCTCTCTCTCTCTCTCTCTCTCTCTCTCTCTCTCTCTCTCTCTCTCTCTCTCTCTCTCTCTCTCTCTCTCTCTCTCTCTCTCTCTCACTGCGTGTGACGGCGTCCAGGGCACATCCCGCCCCCGTGGCCCCTCCCCCGACCACCAGGACGTCAAACCCCTCCGGGTCCTGCAGGGCGGCGAGCTGGGCCTGCCGGGTGGGCAGCTCGTCGGCGAAGGGCACCTTAAGCTCCGCCTCCAACGCCACGCGGGCCAACCGAGCCTGAGGGTGACACGGACACACAAACTAAAAGATGCACAAACTACGACACGTCTGCCTTCATTCATACTGGAACTCTATGTTAATAAAACAATACAAATACATATAAATGTACAGCAACACTTTCCTTGAGATGCTCTTTGAAACATTATAAGCTCAGAATTGTTTAAGCATTAAAGGCATCTGTTAAGGGAAATAAAACAAGTTTAAGACACTTTTTAGAAGAAAAAGAGTTTTCATTGTTAATTAAATGTATTTTTAAATCCCCAAAAGACTTTTTAGTCTCTAGATATTCTGACATTTATTAAAAGTGCTTATGATGCCTCATCCAAGTGAAGTGCCGCTTTAATAGAAGCAGAAACATAAAGTTGAAGAGCAGCCAGAGGAACGATTCTGTGCAACATGCTGCAAACAAAAAACACAAAATAAAATCAAAATGCTGAGCAAAACAAAAGAAATATAACCCCTCCGCACCACGAGGACGTGGACGTCCCTCGTGTGATTTATTCATTCACCGTTCGGCGCTGAATGATTGCATCGAGCTGCTTTGAGGCCAACGTGGCATTTGACTTGCAAATAACACGACGGCGTTAGTAATTTAGGATCTGCAGCCCGCAAGCGAGAAGATGATATAATCACGGCCTGTGTTCTGATGATGCATACAGACAAACCCCCCCCCCCCCCCCCCCTGTAATCAAGTTAAGTCAGCCAGGCCCCCGTGCTAATAGCCAATCGGCCGCCGCCTTGAAAAACTTCTCCAAAGCCACATGCCCTTCACGAAGAAGAAGGAGACGGACATTCGCCTCATCAGCGTTGCAATTACTGGGATTAGAAGCATGCATGATTACAAAGTATTGTGAGCGGAGATGTTTCATCGGGGCGGACATCTTGCTTACCAATCCATGCTGAGGGGACGACGGTGGGCAAGAGAAGACATTATTGCATCAGGACACAAAAAAACACGTTAGGTTGCACATGTCAAGTAAAGGCTGGTATGTGTGAGGCATTGCTTATAATAGCCCCCCCCCCCTCCCTCCGGGAGGTCAGAGGTCAGAGGAACACAGCTGCTTGGAGCCGTGTGGTTAATGCAGGAAGTGCTCATGAACGCCGTCCTGGCTCCGCCTCTCATGTGTCTGTACGGCTAACATAGCTTAGCACGTAGCTAACGCCAGTCAACACTTTATAATCTGTGCGCTAACACTAATGCTAACCGGCCGCGCGGTCTCCAGTGGGGTGCTGGTGTCTGCACCGGCTCTCCAGCACTGGTTCCAGTCTGTGTGCTAAGCTAAGTTAGCATGGTGCTAGCGGGCTTCAGATACAGGGAAAGACTTTAGTGTGTTTTCTATTGTTCTTGTTGAGTACACATCAACGCCTCTCTGCACCCCTCCAGTCCTCAGAGCCTTTCTGAGCGCTGCAGGGAAACTATCAAGTCGTCATCTTGGCCCCCCCGCTCGCCTCCCGCTCAGCAGCCGGAACACGGCCAAGAAACCTTGAAGACGACAGAGAGTACATTCCAGCCTCCGGCGGGCTGCGCCCCGACGAGGCCCCGCCCCCAAACACACGGCGCTCACAATGTTGTCCTGGAAACACTGAAGTGTCCTTGAGGAGCGGTGAAGCAACACGAGCCACAACGTCCACCAGCAGCCAAACGTAAACACGCCGTTCTGAAGTCCTGCAGGACGGGACTCATGCAGCAGCTCAGCATTCAGGGGGGGGGGGGGGGGGGGGGGGGGCTCACCTGGGTCTTCTTGTACTCCATCAGCTGCGAGACGCCGAAGACGGCGGCGAGAGACCCGCCGCCGATGATCGCCGTCTGCTTCACGGCTTTCCTGAACGCCATCGTCCCTGAGGAGTCAGAGGAGTCAGAGGAGTGAGGAGTCAGAGGAGTGAGGAGTCAGAGGAGGAGTCAGAGGAGTGAGAGGAGTCAAGAGGAGTCAGAGGAGTCAAGAGGAGTCAGAGGAGTGAGAGGAGTGCGGAGGAGTCAGAGGAGTGAGGAGTCAGAGGAGTGAGGAGTCAGAGGAGTCAAGAGGAGTCAGAGGAATCAAAGGAGTCAGAGGAGGAGTCAGAGGAGTGAGGAGTCAGAGGAGTGAGGCGTCAGAGGAGTGAGGCGCCGGGGGGGAGAGCCTGGCGAGGAGGCGGCGGTGGAGGTGGGCGGGGCCAACGCGAGCCGGGCTGGAAGTTCTGGTGCAGCGAGGCAGAGGAATGCATCCCATGATGCAACTGGTTCCCGAGGAAGAACACGCCGGATACTCGCCGTGTTCAGGCGTCACGTCGATGTTTAAGATATTCTCTTCCCTGATTCAAAGAGACGAGAAGCTTCCGGCCGATGACCTCTGACCTTTGAGGAGACGACTCGTTGGGTCACCACCAATTATCACTTTGAGGACTGCGATGGCGTTTGTAATTAGTTCTGACATTTAAAACTCTGCATGATCAGATTGATTAGTTAACAAATATATATTCATATGAAATAATTGACCAGTAGCGTCAATAATGAGAACGATTGTTGGCGGCAGCGTTATGTGGAGGATCGATATGTTTGAAACACACCGCGACCACCGGGACATTCACCACCGTCGCCAAGAGAATAACTACAGCACTTCTTAAAGTTTAGTTCTTTACGTCTTGAAGAAGTTTCTACCTAAAGGTTTTATGTCAACAGCTCGTCTCACATTGAGGATCATTCCTGCAGCTTTATCCACGTAAAAGAGATTTAAAGGAAGTTCATATCCAGGATATTCACAGTATTAAGCAGCTGGTTCAACGCTGAGAGGAAAGGCTTGTTTTAATAAAGCTACGACGGCCCGAGTGTCACTAACCGATAAAACAGAAAGGATCCCAAAACCACCTCGTAAACGCCTCATTTACTGGATGAACGTGCACAAACAGAAGCCCAGAAAGGACCCCGGACGTCTGAGCGCCCCTCTGCTGTGCTGCGTGTTTGAGGCTGACGCTGCAGTGAGGTTGTGGTCGTCTTTTTCTTGTTGTGAGTACCTCAAACATAAAGTTCTGATGATGCATTCACACCCACAGCGGTGCAGATAATATCGCCGACACATATTGCTGTGGAGGAGTTGTGAAATCTTTGCCTCGACAAATCACTATCTTCCTGCAAAACGTGACACGTTACATCGAAGAGGAACGCAGGACTAAGACACGAGCGCCAACGACCTGCTTCAAGGTTAAATGCAAAGTCACAGTTTTAGGCCGGCTCATTAAAAGGTGATGCTTATCTTTCTGAAAGATCTTATCAACATTGGGCTTTAAATAATATGATCACATGATCCAGAGCCGCCCTGCAGATCAGGAGTCCACTTCCTCATTATTGGAGCTTTAAAAAGGCCAAAACACACCAACACACACACACACTGAGGAACAGAGAGGCACAACCAGGTACATTAAACCTGTTACATCCACACTTCATTACTAGTTAATAAGCAGAAGGGGGAGGGGCTTCCTGGCTGCCTTATAGACTCCCACCGGGGTCCATTGACATTTCCCCACTTTTAATAAAAGGTGACGGAATCCCGTCATCAGCACCGACACGCGTCACACAGCAGGGGGTAGCTTATCGTTTTATGATGTCCGGCACTATTCTGGTCCCTGAATCTACCCCCGCGCGAGAGGAAGTAGACCTTTTATTTGCTTTCTTTTAACGACAGAAGAAATCACTTTACGTTAGCTCCAGAAGGGAGGAAACACGGAGCCGTCTTCACGGCTTTATATGATGAAATACGCACGTAAACATGCCGTGAACAGCAGCAGACGTTCAAACTCACGGGATACTGTCGGTTCGCGGTGGATTAAAGTCGCTCAGGGCGGCGACGCGGACACCGGGCGCTCTCCGCTACCGCAGGCTGGTGTTTTGACAGCGGCAACCAGGAAGCAGAGCCGCCTCGAGCGGCAGCCCGGAGAGCCAATCAGAACGCGGCGCTCGGCTAGGCTCGTCCAATGGCGTTGCAGAGGAGGCGGAGCCGCGCCTGTGACGTAGCGTGGAGGGTAAAGATTGCACAACGCTGGTCTTCTCCTCCTCCTCCTCCTCCTCCTCCTCCTCCTCCTCCTCCTCCTCCTCCTCCTCCTCCTCCTCCTTCTCCTCCTCCTCGGGATAATAATAAAGATGAGGGGCCGCCAGCTGTCGGGTTCTGTCCGGGCAGCAGAGCAGGAGGCGTGACGGCGGAATACAGACTGCCACAGACAGACAGACAGACAGTTTACACACTGGGTCTGATTCTACGCGTTTTAAAATGAAACAAGAGGCTCGATAAACCATAAACAGCTGATGAAGAGTCCGTGTCTGTGAAGACTGTTACTCTGACTCCCAGTCGCTGCCCATATAAGGCTTTGTGCAGAAGCCACAAATCACAATGAATGTCATTATTGGCCGCGGGATGCAAACTGAAAGAAAAGTGCACGAATTATTTCTGAATTACACGAACTTCCTGTGCCCCCCCCCCCAATCCCCCTCCTCCTCCTCCTCCTCCCCCCTCCCTTTCTCCTCGCCCCCACCCCTCTGTGGCTCGTGCGTAATATGGGTTTGGCACAAGGGCGCGTAAACAAAAAGCACATTGTCGGTGTGGCCGCCAGCAGAACGCAGGACGGGAGAGGGGAGCGAGCCGTCATTCCTCTGCGCGCCGACCGGCTGCAGCTTTCATAGATCAGCGAGCAGAGATGGGATTACTGGTCTCTGTCCTCCTGCACGGCACGCAGCTCTGAGGTAGGATCTCATGTCTCCACCCATGGATGAGGAACGCAGCCATGCATGGCAGTGGAAACCGTGCAAGTGATTTTCTGATGTTTTTTGTTTGTTTCAGACAAATTCTAGTGAGAAAATAACTTCCTCTGGCCAATAAGACCGCCTCAACTTGTTTAAGGTAATCAAGGCAGTTCTTTATGCATGTGGGTTTCATCTGGCTGTTCAAACGACGTGCAGGTCGTTTAAATATGATTTAAGAAATATATTAGCTGCCTTTTAAGTGGACATTTCTGCCAGTTTGTCTCTATTTGACATTTTAATTACAAAGAAAACACTGTAAAGTGTTTAATATCGCGCTGCAGCGTGCACTGTGTCTCCGTCTGACCGCATCGTGTCCACATGTGCAGGGCCATGCCGTGCGTCCAGACCCAGAGCGCCTCCTCTCCCCAAGGAGCCAGCCCGGCCTCTCAGAGCGTCGGCGGGGAGCGCGGCTGCGACTTCCTCACCCCGGAGTTCGTCAAGTTCAGCATGGACCTCACCAACAGCGAGATCTCGGCCGCCACGTCGGCTCCCAGCAGCTTTGGCCCCTTGGGGGACACTTACGGCGCCGGCTACGACGCGAAGCCCCCGTGTCTCTTCCAGATGCCGGCGCAGGGGGAGCTCCCGTGCGTAAAGGTGGAGGATGCGCACGGCTGTCCGCGCTATCAGCCCAATCAGCATCACCCGTCCGACGAGCTGCTCTCCTCCCCGGGCTCCGTGTACTATTACCGGTCCCCCTCGCCGCACACCCCCCTCGCATCCAACTTCCAAGCTGCCCCGGGACACCTCTGGGAGGACTCCGGCTCTCTCTACAGTTTCAGACAGGACTATTTGGCGGCGGCGCACCGGAAGAACGCGCTCTCCAGATTCTCGCTGTTTTCCCTGAAACACGGGAGCCAAAGCGCGTCCAGCTGCCGCGTGAAGCTGGACGGCTCGCTCCACGTGTCCGTGAACCAGCAGCTGGACGGGAAGCAGCCCGCGGTGGGCTTTCCCCACCCGCTGCAGTTCTCCCACGGCCACCACTTCATGGACTACCAGCCCTCGGGTGGCCCGAGCCGAGGGCCGCTGAGCCCCGAGGGGCTGTGCGCCGTGTGCGGGGACAACGCCGCGTGCCAGCACTACGGGGTGCGCACCTGCGAGGGCTGCAAGGGCTTCTTCAAGGTGTGTGCTCTCCCGACGCGGTGACACCCTGAGACGGGCATGCTGAGAGGAGCCGTCCGCATTAAGCAGGTGTCGCTGCGACCTGTGGAGCCTCGTGCTGCACGTCTCCAGAGCCCTGCCTGGACTCCTAAACGGCGCATTGAGCTTCAGGCGCACGTTCTGATCTCCTGACACGCGCGTTAGGGCCAAATGTCCGGTATTAAAATGGCCACCGACGTGCCGTGAATAGAAAATATAAAAGCCTCCCGTCGTCTCCTCTTTGAGGAAGATTCCCGCGGGGCGATCCTCCAAATTATGAACGGTCACGACCCGGTATTTACCCAGACTGCCCGGTGCGCCTCCACGGCCCGAGGAGCCCGAGGGCTGCGGCTCATTAGGACGACTGAAGGCTTTGTGCTTCAGCCCGACAACACAAAAAGAAGAGACAGAGCTCCCTGCAGCAGATCACATGACCTTGAGGAGTCCTCTGGCTCTGGACGTTAACCACGTGGCTCCAACAGGGCCCTCATGTTTAGAGGCTCTAAACAGGGACCTCGTGGGGTCAAGGGTCAGCTCCGTGGCAGCTTCATTAGGCCTCTGAGGCGAGGCTCTCAGTGGACCGACCTCCCCTCAGGCTCCGCGCTGCAGTCGTCTCATTGGTTCTAACATGTGTTCTGTCTCCGCTCAGCGCACGGTCCAGAAGAACGCCAAGTACGTGTGTCTGGCGGCGCGGAGCTGCCCGGTGGACAAGCGCCGGAGGAACCGCTGCCAGTACTGCCGCTTCCAGAAGTGCCTCGTCGTGGGGATGGTCAAGGAAGGTAAGACCCGGAGGTCTGAAACACGCCGCGCCTCCGCCTGGCGCCTGAACGCCTCTCCCGGTTCTCCCGGTTCTCCCCCTAGTGGTGAGGACGGCCGGCCTGAAAGGTCGTCGGGGTCGCCTGCCCTCCAAACCCAAAGCCCCCGCGGAGTCGCCGCCTGCCGCCGCCGCCCTCCTGAGCGCGCTCGTCAGGGCGCACACCGAGTCCGACCCGCCTCCTTCTCGCCTCGACGACTTCAAGGTGAGGGGGGGGTCAGAGGTCGGGGGGGGGGGTCAGGTGCACGTTCCTAAAAGGCGCCGAGGAGCTGCAACCCGTGTCCCCCCGCAGCTCAAGGAGAGTCCGGCGGGGGACGAGGTGCAGCACGTGCGTCAGTTCTATGAGCTCCTGAGCCGCTCCATGGAGGTGATCCGGGGCTGGGCCCAGAAGGTTCCGGGCTTCACGGCGCTGCCCAAACACGACCAGGACCTGCTCTTCTACTCGGCCTTCCTGGAGCTCTTCGTCCTGCGCCTGTCCTACAGGTAGCAGAGTGCGCGCGCGCGCGTGTGTGTGTGTGTGTGTGTGTGCGTGTGTGCGTGTGCGTGTGCGTGTGCGTGTGCGTGTGCGTGTGCGTGTCTCCGTCTCTGAGCTCCCTGAGTCCTGACCCCTCCAGGTCCGACCCGGAGGACGGGAGGCTGTGGTTCTGTGACGGCTCGGTGTGGCCCCGGCTGCAGTGCCTGCGGGGCTTCGGCGAGTGGATCGACGGCATCGTGGCGTTCTGCGGCGGCCTGCGGCGCCTGAACCTGGACGTGTCCACCTTCTCCTGCGTCTGCACGCTGGCGCTGGTCACCGGTGAGACGCCGCCCACACACACACACACACACACACACACACACGCGCTCCTTTCACACCTTCTCTTTCTCCGAGCTACGCGCTGACGGTGCCCCCCCCCCTCGCAGAGCGCCACGGGCTGAAGGAGCAGCAGCGGGTGGAGCAGCTGCAGAGCAGCGTGGCGCGCTGCCTGCAGGGCGCCGCCGGGCTCTCGGCCCGCCGCGCCCTGGAGACGCTGCGCGAGCTGCGCGCGCTGAGCCTGCAGGGCCTGCAGAGGATCTTCTACCTGAAGCTGGAGGACCTGGTGCCGCCGCCCGCCGCCATCGACAAGCTGTTCCTGGACACGCTGCCCTTCTAGGGGGGGCGTTATTTATTACGTCTTGTTTCTTTCCAATAGGCCGAGGCTAAAGTATTACGTCAGACCCGTTTTACACTTTGATACGAGATGTTTCCATCGTGTTCTGGTTTTTCATGACATATTATCATTATTATTATTATTATTATTATTATTATTATTATTATTATTAATTATATATAATATTAATATGGAGTAGACTCCATCGCCGGTTGTTGTCATTGTTCATGTTTTAATAAATAAATAAATCACTGTTGTTGCTGTTTGTTTGTTTTTAATTCTAAATGTGAATTTCAATAAAAACCTTTCACACTTTTTAAAAATGTAAAAGAAATCATTATTCATAACATTTGTTTCCTGCATACATTTCCTATTTTAGGACAATTAGTATTATTTTACAATCAAATGTATGAAATATAAATATCGATGACTTCATGGTTCAAGAACATGATATATAAAAATATAATAGATATATAGATATAGATGGATAGTGTGGCAAGGTCAAAGGTCAACCCTCAATATCTCACAAGGCCTTTCAGTCATGACAGATTTCATACATCACTGACCTGTGTGTGTGTGTGTGTGTGAAAGTGTGTGAGTGTCAGTGTGTGTGTGTGTATGGTTGCAGCCCACCCGTTCTTCCTCTCTTTTCTCTTCTTCCTATCCTTCCTCTCCTCCCTGTCCTTCTTCTTCATCCTCTCCTCCCTCTTCTTCCTCTCCTCCCTGTCCTTCTTCATCCTCTCCTCCCTCTTCTTCCTCTCCTCCGTCCATAAACCAGTGTTCTGTGACGATCCTTAAATCAGGATTCTTTATGAACACAACAAATGAAATCAGCAGGACTCGTCGGGTGTGATTTGCTCGTCTTCGATATGAAGAGCTGATTGGACGTTCTTCTGCACGTGAGCAGAAAGAGGCGATGATCCCAGAGAGGTTCCAACCTCTCCGGATCAATACGCCGCCGATCAATACGTGGCCTGCTGAGAGAGAACCGATCGATAGGCATCGGAGAAACGTCCAATTTATTCTTATAATGGTGATGATTGACAGGTGGAGAGTTCACTACAATACCAGATATGATCCATATGTGTGGATATATATATATATATATATATATATATATATATATATATATATATATATATGTGTGTATATAATTTGTGTTTATATATATATATATATATATATATATACATATATAAATATATAAAAACACACATTATATATATACATAACATATATATATATATATATACATATAATGTGTGTGTTTATATATATATATTTACTTTCACTTATTTTCTTTTAAATGTGTCAAATATTCATAACAGATGTGATAATTGAGGGTTTAAAGTCTTCTTTACAACATAAACTTAAACGTGCACACGTTTCCACTTTACTGTATTTATTGGATTAATGTGCAATTTTTTGACTCCCATAAAAACGATGAGACCTTAAATTGTGAAGAGAAGCGATCCGGCCGTGCTGACCGCTCTGCAGCCTCCTCCACCCTTACAGGTGGAGGAGGCTGCAGGGAGTCCCTATGTGATGACATAAAGTCCCTATATTCTCTGCATATGGCACGAGTAGAACAGTGTCATGGATCAGGAGCCGATGAGCCCTGAAGAAGCCCACCGGGCCCTAGCAACAGGTTGTTTGGGTTCCGGCCCCTCTGGCTGTATTCTTATACTTTTGACTTTGGGGGATTTTATTATTTATTTATTTATTTCTGAGGCTGTGGCCACCGCCTTTGATCTCTGCATCCATCCAGCTTCAATAGCGCTTCACCCTTATCACCCCCAGCCCAGAGACCCAGAGCTCCGAGGGGGGTTCAGGGTCCCTTCGACATGTAATCCATCACAGATTATTACAGATTACCGATCAGGCGCTTCAATCGTCGTAGGTTTCGATTATAAATCTGCCGGCAGTCACACGTAATGACATGTTATTGATCTCTTCTGGTGAATAGAAGCTCATGCAAGCCTCTCCCATCCGGACCCCGAGGTGTGTTTATGAAGCGAGTGTCGCATGGAGGCAGATTTATTCGGGGTGAAGGATCCACTCGGAAACTCTTCCTCCACGTCGTGGAGAACAACAACAGACACTAATTGGAAGGGATTAGATTTTCTTCTTATTGCCGAATGTGTGTGTGTGTGTGTGTGGGGGGGGGTCCTTCAGGGAGTCTCAGTGAAATTAGCATTCTGTGCTAACGGCTAATAGCGGCCTGAGCCCTTGAATCAAGGCGTTGGATTACTTCCCTGAGCCTAGAGGACGTGGCCCGCATCGAGGGAGCGGCGGCGTGGCTCTTCAGCGAGCGGCGTCCAGAGAGGACGGGCTCACAGCTTCCTCTTCTTCTACTGGGAGATGCAAAGTTGTGCTGGAGGTGTCTCGTGCACGTAATCCGTCTTTAGTGTTTACACTTTACAGCTTTTTGGGATGAAGGCGATCAGCTCCCGCCGGAGGTATCAAGACATCTCCAGCTAAATTAAATTCAACGAGCAAAGCATCCAATAAAAACACATTTAAATTCATAAAATATGGAACAATCAGAATATGACGCTTTGCATGAATGCACGCTTCTCTAAGTGTGTGTGTGCACATCTTTAGTCAATACATTTACATTTCAGGTATTTTAAATACTTGGTTATGCACCACAAGACTTCTGATCATGCGTATTGATCCGGCAGGTCTGTGTGCTCGTGGTGTTTGTGTCGTGGTGTTTGAGCAGAGCTTCGGGGGCTCGGGGAGACGGACACATCTCATCTTTGTACCTCTGTATGCATGAGAACATCTGGAGGAACCCGTGAGCTGCATCCTCAAACACCTGGTGGGACAGGCCTCACCACATGTCACAGGGCGGGTTCGCTCCTCACAAAACTCCTCCTAAGTGGGACTTTAAAGAGTAAACAGGCTGTATTTACACACCACGTGTAGTCACGTGGTACACCTACCACGCGGGAGGGCGCTGCTTCCGTCTGACCCCGGAGGGTTTGGTTATTTCTGGAGCTTCGATGCAGAACTTGTGATTCAGCCAGAAACTTTCTCCTTCTCCGTCGCGGGAATTCTGTCTGCTTCAGTTGTCTCGGAGCGCCACAGCGCCCTCTGCCGGTGGTGTGCTGCAACTCTTCTGAAACCACGACCGTAAATTCATTATAATGTGTATGTATATATATATAAGTATTTTATTTATATAAATAAAATACTTTATATATATATGTATATATATATATATATATATATATATATATATATAAACTGCTGTGATATTTCGTTCCCTGGACGACACGGTTCCTGCAATAAAATAAAATAAAATAAAAAGAATATTGTGATTATATTGCAGCATTGCTTTCTGTGAGTTATAAGGTGAAATATATGAAATATGTATGACCTAGAGTGACTTTATGTGTTCTTACAAATGCACGGCTTCACCAAATACCTCAAGATGGAGACCTTTGTTTTTTCTGCAGCACAAAGTGTCCTCGTCACATTCAAGAATAGCTCGAAATAAAAAAAGCTGCCAGAGTGCCAAGAGGAGAGAAAATAAACAGCTTCACATGGGAGATGGAAAAGAAAAGTAATCTGTGGAGCTCCGTTATCCGACTCATCTCCCCCAAAAAAATAGATGCTGTGGGGAGTGTTTGAAGAGGAGAGAGCGGTTGAGGGGATGAGGGCTGCAGGAGGACTCAAGGGTCTGTTTGAGGATTACGAGGACGTTCACGTTGAGAGGCGAGGGCCCGGTGCGATGGGCTCGGCCTCTGAGGGCTCCTGGATCAGCTCTGGGTTCCTGTAAAGAGTTTGATGGACAGGCGGCACCCGCAAACACAATAAATCGACATTTGTGGGGGTGTAAAAAAACGGAATGCTGCATCTTTTCTTCCCTTTTACCCAACGTGGCAAGGCCTCACAGTGGAGGTGTTTAATCCCACTGATAATAATGAAAACACACATCTGGACTCACATTCTTAACACCTGATATTCATCTATTCAGCGTTTTGCTGGTCGCACGGATTGGAGAAAGATTAGATGTGAAATCAAAAATTAAACAACACCATTTGGATGTTATGACTCACAATGTGAAAAAAACCTCGACAGCAGCCGGAGATACAAAACACACTTATAACAGACTGGGACTCACTAAAATAGGGAATATATAAGATATAATTGAGTAAATGCTTTAATATACTTGCAGACAGGATCTGCTTGTATTTTGAGTGTATTCTTTCAGGTATATGTATTGAATGTTCTCTCATGTTGTCTTTATGCCCTTGACTGATGTCGCTGAGATCATCTTCAGTGTGTTCCTGTGACTTTCCGGTTGGAAAAGAACAACTAATTCCCTTCTAGGTTGTAATAAAGTTGTCAGAGAAGAGTTGAGGTGCTTTAATCTAAAGCTACATTTTTGACCAGCTTCTTTAAAAAGACCCAAACTAAAGACAGCAGCGTGGGCACAACATCATAATGATGAGCACTCCATCTAGTGGCCGAAACCTGCATTACTGCTTCAGCTCAACGACCTCAACAATATAAATACTTTTCTGTCTTTATTCTCACTGATATAAAAAAAACATATTGAAAAATGTGTTTTCCTTCTGTTAGATTTATGAATATTCCCACATTAATATATCTATTTGCAGTCCAGTTGATTTGCGTGAAGAAAAAAAAAGGCAAATCTCTTCATTCCTACGTTTCCCATAATGCACCTGTCATTTGAGTGGCTCCGCCCTTCCTGGTGGCGCCATGGCTCCGTTGTTAAAACTCTCATAGTTGCTTATTTCATTTAATAGAAATATGGAAAAAGTATTTACTTATTTTACATTACCAAAAGTAGAAATACACTATATAGAGGTACTCCATTACAAGTATAATAAATACATGCATGTTGAGGGTATCTGCAAGACGAAAAGCAAGTATAACAAGAAGTATAAAGAGTAGTTTATTGTGTTATTGTAGTGTATTATTATTGTTGTTGTAGTTGAATCAGGCTACTGTTGTGCACAGCCGCAATTAAAGTAAAATTACTCGAGTACGTTGCTACATTTAAGGGAGAACTATTGTACTACACTTGATGCAAATATTTACTTAAGAAACATTTAGAAAACATGACATCTATACTTTGGAAAATATCTACACTTTTTAAATATGTATGTATTGTATTTAAGTAAATAAATATATGAAGTAAAACATATGTAATGATGCATCGTGTCCTTTATTCTCATTAACTATTGTTATACTTACGTCAAATGCTTTTAAAAGTTAGTAAAAACGAAATTCCTCTCCCTCTTCAGCGTCAGCGTTCCTTTTACTCTGAAAGGGCCCAACCGGAAGCGACAGCTGTTGGCGGCTCCTCCTTTTCCGCCTGCGCCCTCTGCAGTGGGTATATAGGCTTGTGCGTCACCCTCAGACGGGACTTCATTCACAGAGATCTCATTATAGGTGCCTGTGAGAGCCTGCAAGTTTGACATTTCTGTTTCTTAAAGGACAATCAGAACAACATAAACATGGTGAGTATTGATGCCGTTATTCACGGGCTCGCGCACGAGAATAAACCTGCGCGTGCACTATTCCGTTAGATCCGCAGTGTGTCGCAGGAGTCGTCGTCCTGTTGGGTCTGCGTACTTTCCCTCCAAAAAAACAAGCGTCACTTTTTTAGCGCCCTCTGGTTTCTCCTCTAGGGGCCTCGACTTGCGTCGGGGGCACGTTTCACTCTTAATCCAGCACTTTTTAACACTTAATAAAAAAAAGTGTTGTAAAAAAAAGTGTGCTGCGTTGGCAGACCGAGCAGAGGTTAACCGTTTCCATATGCGCGCGCCTGTCAGCAGGGCGTGCTTGTGCCCGGCTCGTTGGGGAATGCTGATGTGGCTCCGGAGGCCGCTCGGGTCTCCGGTTCTATTTCTGCCCGTGTGCGCCATCGGGCCGGAGCTGCTGCTGCTGCATTCCTGCGGCAGGCCTCGAGCTGCTTTGGCTTACACAACATTATTATTTTAACTTAATCTTGAGAGGCCTTGTCAAGTTTAAACATGAGGTCAGGCACGTGACTCTATAAACCGTTAGAGCGTTATGTTTTTACGCTGCAGCTTAGAGTAATGTTCCAGCGGCACACGGGCAGCTCGCCTTCCCCCGGGTTCAACTTCAATCAGGGAACTGAGTCCAGGACCAGAAGTCCGGTTCCCCAACTGGCCTGAAGTCTGACACTTCCGGCTGAGGCCCATTTGAGCCTCGACGTGAACAACATGTCACACGACATGCCTGTAGGGGTTAACTTGAGGGGGGGGGCTCCTGTGTTGGCTGTGCGCCCCTTTAGGCCCCTTCCTCGCCTCTGACGTAGTTTCAGGACAAACAGGAAGTGTGTCGTCACCGCCGCCATTGCAACAGTGTAGCGTTCTACGGGCGACAATGTTGCGTCGCGGCCACGCCCATTTCTCACATCCCGTCCGTCGCAGTTGTCTGGCTGGGGGGGGGGTGTATAACTTTTTTGTTGTGTCGCAGTCTGCGTACTGGTTTTATCCTGCGTCATTTTAATGCGCAGTTGAACAGGTGTGTGTGTGTGTGTGTGTGTGTGTGTGGGCGGAGCTGCTCTCAAAATAGCGTCGCCATAGTTGTCAGCTCCCCCCCCCCCCTCTCCATCACGAGCCGCTTCAAGGGGGAGGGGAGTCCGGCAAAACAAAAGCCCACAAGGAAACTTTAGAAAGTTTTGCGTCGCCCCCTGAAAGGTCACGTGGGCGCTGAGGTCACGTGGGCTGCTCCCTGCAGTAACCGGGCTGCTCAGCCATTTATTTACCCTGAGACGACAAGCTCCAGGATAAACGGATCAGACAGAATATTATATCGGCCTTCACATCGTGACGCATGGCATCATCACGCGTGACATCGTGCCAATTAAAATAATAGTTGGATGCGGTTGATTAACTTAGCACTAGTTTTATACTTTTAAACATATTGTGAGTGAAAGTAGGTCACTCTTGTGTTATGTAACTGAGCATGCTAGTTCTCTGGAGGTCAGCTCAGCTGCTGCTCCATGTTTCACTAGTGTGAGACATGTTGTTTCACTAGTGTGAGACATGTTTACTCTTCTTCGCCTTCATCGCGTGACAAACGGGACGAGCGACTCGCCTCGAGACAAATCTCCCAACAGATGCGGCCAAACTCGTTTCCTCCTCCCACGTAATCTACTAGAAATACTTGTGAAGGGCGTGGAGGCTCTCTGGCTCCTGTGGGAACCAACGGGAACGTGTTAATAAGTCGGGACTCGAGTTGCCGGGCAGATTTGCCTCGCTTGAATATGTGTGAATACTTTTTAAACATCTGTTGTTCCTCCTCCAGCGCGAGTGTATCTCTATCCACGTCGGCCAGGCCGGAGTCCAGATGGGCAACACCTGCTGGGAGCTGTACTGCCTGGAGCACGGCATCCAGCCCGACGGCCAGATGCCCAGCGAGAAGCCGCGGGGGGGCTACGACGACTCCTTCACCACCTTCTTCAGCGAGACCGGCAACGGGAAGTACGTCCCCAGGGCCATCTTCGTGGACCTGGAGCCCACCGTGATCGGTGAGTCGCTGTTTACTCCGAGGGTATCCGGGACAAAGTTCATTTTCGAGTCGGCCAATCGGCAGGCGAGTTTTCTTTTGACCACACCCACTTCTGTTTGAATCGGCCAATCAGAGCTCAAAGGCTCTCTCCTTCAGAGTGGTTGTAAGAAACAAAATAATCTGTTTCTTAAGAGTTCACAAAGTCCACTTTAACTTTTTATCTTCGTCAGACCAATCCACAACTTTAACTATGTGGATATTAATTCATTACTCAAATATAAAACTATATTTTAACACTTAACAAATCTTTGAAGAGATCAGAACTTTCATGAAATGTTTGCAAATGCATATTCAATTATTTCTAAATGTAATTTTTTTTTTTTTTTTTTAACATCTATTGCATTCTTCTGCTTTTAGTCATATTTCCTGTTTTATAAAGTTTGTGTTCCTCGTTAAACGCCTCAATTTAACTCTAACCTTCCGTTTCCTCTTCTCTCCAGACGAGGTTCGCACAGGCTCCTACCGCCAGCTGTTCCACCCCGAGCAGCTGATCTCAGGCAAGGAGGATGCCGCCAACAACTACGCCCGCGGGCACTACACCGTCGGGAAAGAGCACATCGACAACGTCCTCGACAGAATCCGCAAACTGGTACGAGAAAAGAGAATCTTTGAGTATTTTAAGTCCATGTTGAAATGATTTTTAACATCTACCTTTCCTCGCCCAGTCGGACCAGTGCACGGGGCTCCAGGGGTTCCTCATCTTCCACTCCTTCGGGGGAGGAACCGGCTCCGGCTTCACCTCCCTCCTGATGGAGCGTCTCTCCGTTGACTTCGGTAAGAAGTCCAAGCTGGAGTTCGCCATCTACCCGGCGCCCCAAGTGTCCACGGCTGTGGTGGAGCCCTACAACTCCATCCTGACCACCCACACCACCCTGGAGCACTCCGACTGCGCCTTCATGGTGGACAACGAGGCCATCTACGACATCTGCCGCAGGAACCTGGACATCGAGCGCCCGTCCTACACCAACCTCAACCGTCTCATCAGCCAGATCGTGTCCTCCATCACCGCCTCGCTGCGCTTCGATGGCGCTCTGAACGTGGACCTGACGGAGTTCCAGACCAACCTGGTGCCCTACCCTCGTATCCACTTCCCTCTGGCCACCTACGCCCCCGTCATCTCCGCCGAGCGCGCCTACCACGAGCAGATCACCGTGGCGGAGATCACCAACGCCTGCTTCGAGCCCGCCAACCAGATGGTGAAGTGCGACCCCCGCCACGGGAAGTACATGGCGTGCTGCCTGCTGTACCGCGGAGACGTGGTGCCCAAAGACGTCAACTCGGCCATCAGCAACATCAAGACCAAGCGCAGCATCCAGTTCGTGGACTGGTGCCCCACTGGCTTCAAGGTGGGCATCAACTACCAGCCCCCCACCGTGGTGCCCGGAGGAGACCTGGCCAAGGTGCAGCGGGCCGTGTGCATGCTGAGCAACACCACCGCCATCGCCGAGGCCTGGGCCCGCCTCGACCACAAGTTCGACCTGATGTACGCCAAGCGGGCCTTCGTCCACTGGTACGTGGGGGAGGGGATGGAGGAGGGCGAGTTCTCCGAGGCCAGGGAGGACATGGCCGCCCTGGAGAAGGATTACGAGGAGGTGGGCATGGACTCGTTCGAAGAAGACGAAGAGGGGGAGGAGTATTAAAAAGAAATGCATCGTTTACAAGTAGCGCCGTTTTAAAGAAGGGGTAATAAAGTTCTCTCAAGCCAACAGTTATTATTTAGGATCTCCAGAAGCATGCAGGGTGTCAATGTGCCGTCAGCAACGCGTGTAGAATAATAAACCGTTACCGCGGAGCTCGTCCTGGTGTTCGGTTTAAAAAGTGACTCTGTGCCTTTTGCATCCTTTTCTAAATAAAGCTGTAAGACCAACTTTTCGACTCCAAGATTACCGTCTGTATTGATTTGATTCGTCACCCTTGCTGCTGCTTGTTGTCTGCTAACGATTGTGTTCAATAAACCGCACAAAAAACCCAAATATTTATTTTTACGACTATGTAAAGATGAGCAAATCTTTAATTGTGGTGCTGATGCCAGCTTGATTATGAATAAATAAACTCAACAGAACTACTGCCTTCTGTCACGTGACTTTCTTCAGCTGGAGCCTCCACAAACGACCTATGGAGTGGTTTAAATATATTTATATATTACTTTTATATTCAGATTTAACGTAGTCTATTTGTTTTGAAAAGAGTTCCTTTGGTTATCGTACTTGGGTGCGCTGCAGATGTTCCACCACCAGGGGGCAGTGTCTGTTACTGAAAGCTAATGGGGCCTAAAACCACACAACGCGGACCTGATGCTCCTGCATCCGGCCAGTTAGATGAGTTTGATTGGTGCTGATAGACACACACTATGACCAGAGACACAACACACACTATGACCACAAAGACACACAATATGACCACAAAGACACACAATATGACCACAGAGACACACAATATGACCACAGAGACACACAATATGACCACAGAGACACACAATATGACCACAAAGACACAATATGACCACAAAGACACACAACATGACCACGAAGATTACCCACAACACACAATATGACCAGAGACACACAACATGACTACAGAGACACACACTATGACCAGAGACACAATATGACCACAAAGAGAGACTCACTACGAGGAGCTACTTCTAGAAAGGAGGCGGAGCTTCAGAGATGAACCCTGTTATGTAATAACAGCACTAAGGTAAATAAACCGCGCCGCTCTTCACTGGAACAGGCAGCTCGACCCGGAGGACGCGGTTACATCACCGCCGAGCAGCGGTAACCACGGCTACCGAAACACGTCGGCATGGCAACCAGGAGCCAATGCAAGGGGGGAAGGGGGGGGGGATGATAATCTGAGATTAACGGATGTTTTTCCTCGTGTCGATAGTGGTTTGTAAATATTTAATTTTATGGATATGTAACTCCAGACGTGAATATTATCCTCAATAATTAAAATAATTATAAACAACACGCTATAATTCACCCGGAAAGCATTTTAATTAAATAAAAAAAGACAAGTTTACAGAACAAAAGGTGTGTGGTTACGTTGCGTTAGCCGGGGATTAACGGAGCGGCGAGCGTTTTTTAAAGTATAAAATGATCTGCGACGGACACGAGAGATAACTGAACGTAAACACGCTAAAATAAAATAAACCCACAACCTCGTGAAGCGACTGCAGGGAAACAAGCCAATCTAATTCAAGCTTTAACACATTTATACACATAAATACAAATATACAACACTTGATCTCTCTCTCTCTCTCTCTCTCTCTAAATATATACAAAATAGATGTATATTATATATATATATATATATATATATATATATATATATATATATTTTAGGCATGAATATGAATTATTTTACTTATCCTACATGATTAGGCATGAGAAAAGCATAACGTTTATAACAAGACTTTGTGTCTCGCTTCAGAGAGTTGGCTCACTTACACTCCTCCGAACATCGTCCACACTTTATAGACCGTTAAACTAAACATGTTCCCTCGCTCCGACGACCTCTGAACGACCTCTACACTGACCTCTACACTGACCTATACACTGACCACTACGCCGACCTCTGCACCTCTACACTGACCTCTCTAAACGACATATATGCTGACCTCTACGCCGACCTCTGGCCGACCTCTACACTAACCTCTGGACGACCTCTACACTGACCTCTGGACGACCTCTACACTGACCTCTACACTGGCCTCTACACCGACCTCTCTGCAGCCTGATACCTCCTTCTACTCATCCGGTATGTCGAGGAGAAGCTTGTTCGCTGTGCGACAGGTATAAAACACACACACACACACTCATAAAACACCCTCCCCGGCAGTAAGCGGCGCCGGCCTCTCACTCGTCGCCCCGTTGGTGCCGGTCCAGTGGCGCCGCGGCGCCGAGCAGACACGCTCTGAAGTAACCAATCAGGGAGGAGGTCAGCTGGGAGCGGCTGCCCGCGGACAGGAAGTGGCCCTCGTCCGGGTAGATCTGACCACGAGAGAAGAAGAACAATCAGCCTCGTCTTCAAACACTCGCTTCACAGAGCCACCTCCCTGTGGCTCCTCCTCCCTGTGGCTCCTCCTCCCCTGGCTCCTCCTCCCCCACGCTCCTCCTCACCTGCATGGTGTAGTTGGCTCCGATCTTGATCAGGTGCTTGATGAGCTCCGCCGAGTGCTGGAAGTGGACGTTCGCTGTGGACCAATCAAAACGCACGGTTCATTAAACCGGCTCATTTCAGAGGAGAGGCGCTGGAGAGCCGCGTACCGTCCGCCGTGCCGTGGGCGAGGAGCAGAGCGCCTCCCTGCAGGGCCTTCATGTTGCTCAGCACGCTGGAGGCCTGGAACACACACACACACACACAATGTTTAATCTCTCTCTCTCTCTCTCTCTCTCTCTCTCTCTCTCTCTCTCTCTCACCTGGTACGAGTTCTCCTCAGTTGAAGGTGATCCGAGGTATCGCTCCGAAAACGCAGACGCTGGAAAAGAAAAGGTTGCAGAGAGATACAAATATATTTCTATATATATATATAAAAATATATATATATATATATATATATATAAATATATTCATATATACATATATATATAATTTAACATATTTATATAAAAGCACTTCTCCCTTTAGGTCCTAAAATAAAACTGAATAAAAAGTCTGAATTCCTGAAAGCAGAACCAAAGGATAGCTAAAGTCACATTACCCACAATGCACCGCGCAGCATAGAGGAGTCACATGACCTGGAGGAGCTCACCGTACACGAGCCAATCGGTGACGGGGGTCCGAGCCGCTGCACAGCCAATCAGCTGCCCGGGCGCCTTCAGCATGGTCAGCACCAGGAAGCCTCCGTAGTCCTGTGGGGAACGGAGAACAGAGAACATGAAGAACAGAGAACAGAGAACATGAAGAACTGGAATAACCTGAGGAACCTGAGGAACCTGAATAATGACGCACCTCTCCGTAGACGCCCACCCGCGTGCGGTCGATGAAGGGCAGCGTCGTCAGGTACCTGAGGAACACGAGCACACAGGTCACAGGTCAGAGGTCACAGGGCAAAGGTCACAGGACAGAGGTCACAGGACAGAGGTCAGAGGTCACAGGGTGAAGGTCACAGGGTGAAGGTCACAGGTTAGAGGTCACTGGTCAGAGGTCACAGGGCGAAGGTCACAGGTCAGAGGTCACAGGGTGAAGGTCAGAGGTCACAGGGTGAAGGTCAGAGGTCAAAGGTCGGGTTACAGGGCGAAGAGCCTAAAGAACCTGAAGAGCGCAAAACTCAAACATATAATAGTTTTCCTCCTGGGTCAGATAGTTCAACGGTCCTGTAGCCATGAACTAAAACATGACGATGCAGCCTGTGCTCCTCCTCCAGGAGCAGCAGCACCTCCTCCCAGCAGCACCTCCTCACCGCAGAGCCGCCGCCTGGTCCTCCGCCTCCACCACGCCCAGCCTCCGGTGGACCTGCTGCCGGACCCTGAGGAGGAGGAGGAGGAGGAGGAGGAGGAGGAGTCTTAACACCACACATGAGCCCTGCTGGTTGCCGGGTGCTGGTTGCCGGGTGTCCATCCCGTACCTTTGACCTCTGAACCCTGACCCTCTGCCATCCAGCCGGGCCACGATGACCTGGTCCGAGCCCGCCAGCACCGAGGCCCAGTCCAGCCCGAACTCCTCTGTCACCTCCTGGCCGCCCGGAGCGCCGGCACTGGGAGGAGGAGGAGGAGGAGCAGGAGGAAGAAGAGGAGGAGGAGCGTCAGCACGATGCAGGAGTGAATATTAAGACGTGTAAACGTAACAAAGGCTCACACGACGAGGAGGAGGCCGTAGAGGAACGACTCAGAGAAGTCTGGAGGGAAGATGATCTTCAGAGGAAGATCTAGAGGAGGAGAGACGTTAGCTGGAGGACACACACACACTGAGACACACACACACTGAGACACACACACACACTGAGACACACACACACACTGAGACACACACACACACACTGAGACACACACACACACACACACACTGAGACACACACACACTGAGACACACACACACACACTGAGACACACACACACTGAGACACACACACACACACTGAGACACACACACACACACACCGAAGTCGGCGTTGCTGATCATCCTGATGTCCGTGCGCGTCCTTCTCTTGGTGTCCAGCGCCGCCCTCAGAGGGAGGTTGTTCTCCAGGATGAAATACGCTGTGAGATCAAGAAAGTCATGATTACACACAAACACACACACACACACACAATAAAAGAACAGGCAGAAGTGGACTCACAGTCCACGTCGCCTAAACTCAGCAGCAGCACGGCTGGGACCCCGGGGCCTGAGGAGGGGAGACGCTGTCAGACGAACCACATCAAACATCCTCTGACCTCTGACCCTTGACCTCTGACCTCTGACCTCTGCAGTGCAGGACGGCGTGCTGCGCCTCGGGGTCCACGTCGGCGTCGTAGAACGAGCAGCCGTCCTTCAGCCCGCAGGTGAGGCATCGCCGTGGAAACAGGCCAAGGGTGGACACGCTGGTGGAGGAGGAGGAGGAGGAGGAGGAGGAGGAGGAGGAGGAGGAGGAGGAGGAGGAGGAGGAGGAAGAGGAGACGTTTGTCACATTCAGCGGAGGAAACGAGAAGAGAGACGAACATGGAGGTGTTTTTACCTGTAGAGGTTTCTCTGATGTGCGCCGTCCTCAGTGCTCAGGAAGTATCTGTGAGGAGGGAAAGAAGAGCAAGAGGTCAGAGGTCAGAGGTCAGAGGCCAGAGGTCAGAGGTCAGAGGTGTTATAATCACAGAGATCTATGAGACAGTTACCGCTTCAGTTTTATTTCATTAATCAACGTACACGATCTGGTTGTTTTCGTCGTACGCTGCGATCTTCGTCACCTCCCAGTCGCCGGACGTCAGGTGGCGGACCTCGTCTTCATCGCTCCGCAGCTGGAACAGAAGATGGAGATGAAGCAGCCGGGCGCCATGGGCCGCTCTGGTTGCCGTGGTTACCGTGGTTACCTTCCTGGAGAACATGGTGAGGTGCCGGAAGTCTCCATGACCGCCTTGTCTCACGGGCATAGACACGAAGAACCGGCTCCGGTCCCTAGAGAACCACGGGCCCTGGTTCTGGAGGGGGACGCATGGGTGAAGGGGCTCTGACGCACGCGCACACACACACACACACACACACACACACACACACACACACACTCACACGTACCTGCATGGTGAGCCACGTTTCTGACGATTCTCTGTGTCTCTGAATAAACAGGAGAAAATTAAATTAACTTTGATTGTATGATGGATGTGAGCTGGTTGTTGTTGTTGTTGTTGTTGTTGTTGTTGTTGTTGTTGTCGTCGGAAACACCCACCTGCTGACAGACTCCGATGGTAGCGTCGCACACCGTCAGCAGTGATGCATTCTGGGGCCGGTTGAGCCAGCGCACGGCCAGGTGAGTGTTACTGATCCACTTCACCATGGAGACGTAGAGGTCCCTGCAACGGGGGGGGGGGGGGGGGGGTCAGTGTGTATGCGTGTGTGTGTGAGTGTGTGTGTGTGTGTGTGTGTGTGTGTGTGTGTGTGTCACCTGAGCCGGAGCTGGTCCGGAGGCTGCAGCTCCTGCGTGTGCGTCGCTCCGAACAGGTTGACCACCGACAGCTTGACCACCGGGTTGTTCTGGCCGGCCTGAGGGAGAAGTTATGAAATAAGTTATTAATTAAGTTATTCAATAAGTTATGAAATAAGTTATTAATTAAGTTATGAAATAAGTTATGAAATAAGTTATGAAATAAGTTATTAAATAAGTTATGAAATAATAAGTTGAAGAAGCTCCGCCCTCTGAATATAAAGATTAGAATGTTTTTAATCCTCTGAGCCCGGTACCGGTTCTGCTCTCACAGATTACATTAATCTCTCTCTTCTCCACAGGTTAAAGTTTAATTACATTTCTGAATCCATGTCTTCATTTCTTTCTTTGAACTCTTCTGGGAGACGTAAGATATAAATTGGGACGGTTTAAATGGATAAAATGTGTCTCTTTTGAAAAGACAAAAAAAAAGATTCATACCCAAATTAATTGGAACCGTCTTCATTTAACTAAAATAGAAAAGGAAATAATTATAATTAAAAAATATTTAACAAAAATAATCCTAATCCTCTCGGCTGTAAAATGGTTTATTTCTGCGTTTTCTCTCTAACGTCCCGCGTCTGGACCACATTTCCCACAATGCCTTGCAGCGGGCCCACCGTGGGGTAGGGGTACTGCAGCCCCCGGGGGTAGCTGTGGCCGGTGAACTGGGGCAGCAGCATGCTGGGCACCAGAGAGTCGTTGATGGTGAGGAAGGCCAGCCGCTCGCCGTTAGGCGACCACCAGTGAGCCAGGTGAGAGCGCAGGACCTCCTCTGACAACAACAACAACAACAACAACAACAACAACATTAGTGTATTATCACACAGTTCATTTGAGGGGAAACCACCCGGTTCCCCCCTTTTATTGGTGAAATAAGATTACACAACATTTATTTAAATGGATATGCAAAGTATATTTAATCTTAACATACGTGAGAATATTTTCGGTATACTATAATCACAATATTAATATATTTACAATGTGATTATGGTATACAATTGATATATTAAAAGATATATTAATTATACATAAAGAGTACATTTTTGGTATACAAATATATAAATATAAAAGCATGAATAAGTTGACTTACTAACTACAAAAAAAATGTTAGATTTAAACTCAGTATTTACATTTTTTTCTTTAAATACATTTTAATGCTAATTTAGAGCATATACATTAAATGAGTTTAACGAAGTACATTTGAGTAATTGCACAAAACTAAACTTTTTATACATTTGAAGAAAGTACATTTCACACACACACACACACACACACACACACACACACACACACACACACACACACACACACACACACCTTCGTACAGCCAGTCGGCCAGCCCGTTGAACACGAGCCCCTCGGCCCCGGAGGACGTGATCCTCAGAGAGTTGCTCTTCACGTCCGACTGGTAGAAGATATTGTTCTCAAAGACGTAGAGCTGCTCAGAGAGAGGAGGAGGAGGAGGTACAAGGAGGAGGAGACGTTGATAAATAGAGGAGGAGGTGTTAGTAGAAAGAGGAGGAGATGTTGGAAGAAAGGGGAGGAGACGTTGGTAGAAAGAGGAGGAGGTGTTGATAAAAAGAGGAGGAGACGTTGGTAGAAAGAGGAGGAGGTGTTGATGAAAGGAGGAGGTGTTGATGACTCCTCCCGTCAGGTGTTTCCTCTCCGTCCGATGATCTTCTTCTCAAATCTCTCGTCTCTCGCCGTGTTGGTTCTTCCTCCTGTGTTTTCATATTTGCATTTTGCAAACACAAACAGGATCAGCCTGCAGCCCCCTCCCCCTCCCCCCCCACACACACACACACCCCTTGCTCTGCTCTGAATACACATGAGTCACACGGCGGCCATGTTGGAACTTCACCTGCAGCCACTTGGCTTCAAGTGAAACATTCATCATAAGAGGGATGAGGAGAGAGGAAAGAGGAGAGAGGAGAGAGAGAAGAGGAGAGAGGAGAGAGAGAGAGGAAAGAGGAGAGAGGAGAGAGGAGAGAGAAGAGGAGAGAGAGAAGAGGAGAGAGGAAAGAGAAGAGAGGAGAGAGGAAAGAGGAGAGAGGAGAGAGCAGAGAGGGAAGAAGAAGAAGGTGAAGAAGGTGAAGAAGAAGAGGAAGAGTACCAGCTGTTGTCCTTGCCGTCCCCAGGATGCGTGCTGCAGCACCGCGTTGTGGACCTCGGGCGGGTTGAGCTCCCAGACCTCCCTGTTGTTACGCAACACACACACACACACACACACACACACACACACTTAACCACAGCAACACACGCACACACTTAAACACACGCACTCACACACTTAACCACAGCATCCCAGCGTCTGGGGGGGGGGGGGGGGGGGGGCTCACCTGGTGTAGATGTCGTACACGATGTAGGACGCCGTGTACGAGTATCTGTACATCTGCAACGAGAGTTCTTCACTTCAATAAATAACATTTAATAAAATAACTTTTGAGAGTTGCATGCATAAATCTCTTGTCTGATTCTTTTTAGTTTCTAATATCGACTCTTTGCTGATGTTGTGATATTCTGTCCGTTTGACGCGAGGCTCACCCGCTTGACGTCGTAAGCGAAGAGAGCGAACTTCAGGTCTGCAGAGAGCGAGTACTTCAGCACCTTGAAGGCCACCTGGAGGACGGCAGGGCGGGACAAAGACACACACACACACACACACACACACCTGATCACACTACTGGACATGAAGTCCAGGAAGAAGAAGAGTGAGGGAGACTCTCCACGTGATTCATGTGACGGGGTGAACGTCTTCATTTTGAGGCAGCGAGCATCGTTCATACCTCCAGCTGCCGTCGCCATGACAACCGCATAAAAGTCAGCGGGAAGGAGAAATTATTTAGCAACTAAAAAGGCCATAAAACCATCAGGTATCCACAGGAGGACATCCACAGTGTTGACATTGATTAAGAGCACGAGGCGGCGACACTTTACGGACACAGGGTTCTACAGTAGGCTCTGAAATAAATACATATAAACGTGTCCGACTTTTAACTAGCTTTGCGATTGTGTAACAGGAAGACAGGAAGAATATTTCAAACCTTAAATGTACTGCTTTAATGCAACACATTATATAGTAATAAACACAATAATAATATTATACACAACAGAATAATAATATATATATTTTTAAAACAACGTACAAACGTGCTGTTGGTCAGAATGACTTCCGTCTCGTTGGACGCGAAGTTGAACTTGATGACGTGGCCGTCGCGGTTCCTGTACACCACCTCGGACCCTGAGGGAGCACACACGGAAACACGGATTCATCAACACGGAAACACGGATTCACGTGTGATGCTTCAGACGAGCTGGTCTGACCTCATAATTTGTGTATTTTACCCGTGCGGGTCAGACTCACTGCTAGAGCTGTAGCCTCTTATTTGTGTAAACGTCTTAAGCGACCGCGACGAGCGGAGCAGCGAGAAGCACTCATGCACATTCTGGTTGGACACACACACACACACACACACTCTTATGTAAGAAGCTGAAATAAACAAGCTCTGCTCCCCTAAACATCAGGAATACAGAGGGAGCATGAATCATTCACGTGACCTTGTGCATACGGGAACACCACGCTGTGTATCTGGTTCAGCTAGTGAGCAGCGAGGAGCTGCAGCAGGACGGCCTCATGCTCCTGCAGTTGATATTTGTCTCTCTAGGTGTCAAATAAAAGCTGGTGTTCACGTCTGTTTCCGTCTCTTGAATTTAATACGTTTATACATTTTTAATGGCTCTATTTTGCTGCAGGTCTGGATCTGGAGAGTTATCATTCCTCAGACGAGTGCAAACATGGTCACAATGAAAGAGCATGACGGGGTTCTGTGCACTGAACGTGCCAGAGCTTTTATTTTGAAACCGAAACATGCTGACATACACAACGTTTATGATATTTAAACGTCTTGATTATGAAGATATGACGGCCGTTAAGAAAATAAAAGCTTCAGAATTCCGGAGTGGGACATCAACTGATGTTGTTATATCGTAAAATAAATTATATATATATATATATATATATATATATATATATATATATATATATATATATATATTAAAATCTGCTTTAGTTCACTACAAACCTTATTTCAGAATAACAAAACACCCATACATATTAAAATAATTGTCGTTAATAAACATATGCAGCGAACCACAGGAGATCCCGTGAGGAGACGCTCTTCTTCTCTGGAGATACGAGTTCACGGTAGATTTAGTGCCTTTAAGGGTTCGTCTGCACGGCACCCGCCGCCTGTTGGAAGGAAGCGGCTTCAGCCTCACGTTGAAGCCCTCCGTCGAGCTTCTCTCCTCTCGTGCTGGGCACCAGTCGGAGGCCGGAGCAGAGGATCCGAGTCGGGGAGCTTCCCATCACAGACGTGTTGGACTCCTCCACGAGGCCCGGCGGTGACTCCAGACCCCGACCACGTCTCGCCTCCTCGCCGCCCGGCCCGCCTCAGATTTACACCTCGCCGCCCGGCGGCCGGTCATCTCTCAACTTCTTCATCAATCTCAATAAAAGCCGGTACTAATGGGGCGGCGCCCCCGTCGGGTCCAAACGTTCATTATTGTGCTCCTGCAGCCTTCAGCTACCGGCGAGCGAACATTACAGTCGATCCGTCAGTTCATTCGTGATTTATGGATCCGGGCGCCTCGAAGCTCCTGGTCCACACGGCGAGCAGCGACAACACAGCGCAGCGCGAGCTCCGAGACCACGCCGCAGGAGGCAGAGGCGCCCTGAAGGGTAGGAACACGGTCCCACACACACACGCGTGCGCGTATGTTTAAGTGTGTGTGTGTGTGCGTGTGTGTGTGTGTGCGTGCGTGTGTGATGGGGTCGTCCCAATCGGATCCTGAATGAGGAGCCACAGGCCACAGTGATCCTCGTGTTTCCTCCCAGTGGAGGTGAAGGACGCAGGAGGTCGTTTCAGACCATCTCTCACCGTGCTCTAAATATATATATATATATATATATATATATATATATATATATATATATACACACACACAGTCATGTTCTCCCCTGAATGATCCTTGAAGCTACACCGTGGGTGGGTCCAGCTCCTCCTCCTCTTCTCTTTCTGCCGTCATCGTAAACACAATCTGTCTCTCGCCCGTCGAGATTCTCCACATTTGCACGAGGAGGAGGAGGAGGAGGAGGAGGAGGAGGAGGAGGAGGAGGAGGAGGAGCGACGCCTTCTCGCTCCGGGGGGACAGAATAAAGCCCCGGGGGCCAC
Source organism: Liparis tanakae (assembly GCA_036178185.1). Classification (NCBI taxonomy): domain Eukaryota; kingdom Metazoa; phylum Chordata; class Actinopteri; order Perciformes; family Liparidae; genus Liparis; species Liparis tanakae. The sequence goes on from CM070103.1 coordinate 912,723, forward strand.
AGATCCATCGACACCTTCATCTTATGTGAGGCGTGAAGAAGAGGTGTAATGAGGCGTCGGCGACGTGGAGGGCAAAGGTCAGAGGACTCAAGTGGAGGAGACCAGAAAGGCCACTCTGTGGAGCGGTGGGTTGACTCACGGGGTTTAGGGTTTAATGCTCCACGCAGTGACTAGTGAAGGCCTCGCTGAGGAGATGCAAAGAGCAACAACCAAGTTCTGTCTCCTGTGACCGCCGCACACCAATAAGCACTGCTGTTGTTGTTGTTGTTGTTGTTGCTATTATATTTGTTGTTTATTTAAAATGTTCCCCCCGAGGTGGGAGGACGGACACGAGTCTCTGCCGGCTGTGAGGCCATCTGTGTGAGTGTGTTGTGGAGCCGTAAACAACAGAGTCACATACATAAAATACATAAAATACATAAAATATATCAAACATCCTGAGGGCTGAACGTCTTCTTATTGTCCACCAAATACTGAACGACAAACATCCAACATGTTATACCTATCTGACTTAATTAAATGCAACAAATATTTAGTCTGATTTAATTTGATTAAAAACAAAATATGAGTCAAGTTTTACTAATTTCTGATTTAATTAGATTCATTAGGTGGCGAGAGGCGAGGCGACGCGTGTCCGTCTGCTCTCAGTGAGGACGAGAGGCGTTGAAGCCACTGATCTCAGACCAGCCGTCCGCCCGACACGTTGACTCTGACCGGCTGTGGTCGCCCGACAAAAGAGCACAGCGACCGACTCGCTGAGCCACACTGATCATCACAGGCCACGCCCCCTCAGCTCCCGAGACACAACACCGCCAGCCTCAGGCGCGCCGCACGGAGCCTTGATACACCTTCATCAAACTCCTCCTCCTCATCGGTGAGGAGCAAGAGAACAATGGAGAGCAATGGAGAGCAATGGAGAACAATGGAGAACAATGGAGAGTAATGGAGAACAATGGAGAACAATGGAGAGTAATAGAGAACAATGGAAAACAATGGAGAACAAAGAAGAGCAATGGTGAATGTTGTGTTTCTGTTGAATTAAAAAGTTGATTTCACAGGCGACTAAATGCTCGCTGCTTAACTGACTGATCACCCAGAATGCACTGCGGCTACAACCCAGATGTTAGAGGACGGTGACAACAGGCTGCAGCGTTTGGCTCCTCCCTCTTTGTCTCGGTACTCACCGCTGACCCACGCGGCCTCGGGGTCGTGGGCCGTGAACTCCGGCTTGAGTAGATCCGCCATCGTCAGCCTGGACTGGCCGCCGCCGAGGACATTGGCTGGGGGGGGGGGGGGGGGGGCTCAAAGTCAAATCTATTCTCAACCGCTTCGTCCCTGGAAAACACACACACACACACACACACGTGCACACACACAGAGCATACCGGGCGTGAGCACGACCACCGACATGGTGATGAGCGAGCAGACCGCCACGATCACCAGCAGAGAGATGGCGATGCCCTTCCAGTTCCTCTGTGTGGGGCTGACGTCCACAAACTCCTACACACACACACACACACACACATGGAAAAACAACAGAGCAGGTGTTGGATCACATGCAGGATTAAAACGAAGAAAGTGGAATAAAAGACGACTTTGATTTTCTGGAAGAATTAAAGTTCTCAGGAAAAACTACGACTCCTTTAATGCCTCTGGAATACGAAGAGGCCATATTCTATTATTAAACCACCAAGAAGAGTCTGAATCCTAGAGATTAAAGATACCTGCTTTATTTTTTAAAGAGTAAAATGATGCAAGGAGGGCTTTTGATTCAGGCCCCGGTCCGGGAGCTCTGAGGCGCTGTCGGCGGTTTAGTTCACCATTCTTCTTCAGCGCTCCAGAAAGAGACAGAGTGAGACGTCACCGGAGACGGAGGCCGAGACCACGCTCACATGTCACGGTTTAACATCTGCCTCACAGGACGGGGGTCAGGTCTCTACAGACGTTGGCCGAGGGAGAATGTTATTGGGTTCAAAATGTTATATTATATGCACAAAATGCAACAACACACACTGGCTGGGTGTGCCAAGTAGGGTGTCAGAAAAGTGGGTTTGAGGTAGGAATGATGAGGCCCCAATGCTGCACATTAGTAGCTAGTTAGCTTAGCACAAATACTGGGAACAGAGGGAAACAGCTAGTATGGCTCTTAAATTAAAGATCACTTTAATATGCACAACCGCTGGAATCCTTTTGGTTTTCAAGATACAAACTATTCAAGAGCATCATGTTCACAGTCGAGTACACTGCAGTAATACTACTAATACGAGTAATACTACTACTGTAATAGTACTCACTTCACTGGCATTAGAGGATTATAATCATCAAGATAAAACGGCACAAATGTGCGCAGAAAATCTATACCACATGTTCCATTGGGTGAGGAACACACACACACACACCTACACACACACACACACAGAGCCAGCATGCGGAGAATTAGCTCCGAGATGTTGAACTAATTCTCAGAGAGCAGTCGATGGCTCAGCGGTGTGCAAAGAAGGCTCTACCCACTGCTGACTGTGTGTGTGTGTGTGTGTGTGTGTGTGTTTGCGTGCGTGTGTGTGTGTGTATTGAGTTTACGGGATAGAGACACAGAAATGGATCGACAAGTGCAGAAAGAGGAATCTGGTCAGGAGACCCAGGCAGGTTTTTAACTGGAATAAACATCAATTAAAGCTAAAAGGCCCAAAAATGTGAAAATAAATATAATTTTTACCAAAATAAAAATCAAATACAAAACGTAAATGCATCTTCTATTTGAACTTGTTTAAATCTCTTTTCATGTCGTATAACTGCTTTGTTGACGCCCGTTTGAATTAAAATGTGATTTCCATTCAAACACGTTAACAGAACTTCCTCAACCCTGGAAACTAAATAATAAACTATAAAACAATCTCCTTAATCTCAGTTTGAAGGTGTTTTTCTGTATCAGGGTCCAGACAGGTAGGAGGAGGTCATGACGTCACAGCTGACCTCCTGGACACACCTGGCAGAGCTCTCCATGAGGCTCAATAACAACAACATTAATACACCTGGAGCCAATGCGCACGTGCAGCACGAGGACCAATCAGAGAGCACACGCTACGCACTTTAATGCATTTGTTTGCATTCATTTCAATAACAACGAGAATTCATATAATTTTGAAATCATCCGATACTCAAGTTTTCCTGGATGTCCTTCACAGGACGGTGGGCTCTCGGTGGGCTCCGGGGCTCCGGAGCTCCGGGACTCTCGGTGGGCTCCGGGGCTCCGGGGCTCTCGGTGGGCTCTCGGTGGGCTCCGGGGCTCTCGGTGGGCTCTCGGTGGGCTCCGGGGCTCCGGGGCTCCGGGGCTCCGGGGCTCTCGATGGGCTCCGGGGCTGCGGGCAGTACCTCCTCCTGCTGCGCCTCCTTCGGCTTCTTCTTGGTCGGGTCCTTGGCCGCCGTCATGGTGCCGGAGGGTCCCGGTGATTCAACGCAGCGGCTCTCCGGGTAAGAACATCCCGAGACCTGTCGGCGCGTCAATTTAGAGGATGCGCGAACCGCAAAGCTGCAGCGGATCACGACACGGACGACTTCCGGTTGGGGGTTTCAGAATAAACGCGGGCTTCGCGGTTCCGGTACCATTGTTTGTTTAAAAGGTCGATAATATATATGTTTGTTTTATAGTAGAGTAGTACCAGAACGATTTAAAATTCACTATTTAGCGATTCAAATTTTTATAATTCGTTTGTCATATGCTTTTTATTTTGTTAATACATTCTAACGGTGACAGTGCTTGTTTATCTTCCAGAAGTTCAATATCTATTTGTTTGCTGTACAAACCCATACATTTTATATAAGATACATTATATATAAGATCTTTTAGATAAGTAAAAAACGAACATTGTATTTGTAGTGGATTAGAAGTATAAATAGAATAGTAGTTAAGACAGTAGTTAAGATGTACTAGTTATCACGGGTAAGGAAGACAAATTCCAAAAGGCAGCCAAATGATTTAACAGATCTTTGTGTTATTTAACACATTTATGTTGAAATACGTACTCAGAGCACGTGTTGAATGTGCTGAGTCACGACATGAGCTGCCCTCACACACACGTGTCATTTATAACATCTGTTTTCAGTGTAATTTTACCCCCGATGATGATGTCACTCCTCCATCGCTTCAGGGTCGAGTCACCGGCTCAGAGCTGAGCGCGTCAGCAGAGAACCAAGAGAACCCAGAGAACCAAGAGAACCCAGGAAATCTCCTCGGAGGGCAGAACAAGCGAGACAATCGGAGCGATCCGTAACCAGCTGGCCTCCTCCTGCTGCCAAGGGATGCACACTGATAGGTGTCTCACACACACACACACACACACACACGCACACAAACACACACACACACACACACTGTGCCCACCATCCAAAAATAACAAGGGCAACAGGAGGTGGGGACATTTAAAAGTCTAAGGGTGGATGGAGAGAGGAGGAGGAGGAGGAGGAGCAGGAGGAGGAGGAGGAGGAGGAGGAGGAGAAGTAGGAGGAGGAGGAGGAGGAGGAGGGTGGTATAGTAGAACAGAAATCCTCAAATTGACTCTTCTTCATTAAATATTGAACAAGGGAATCAGAGCCCATGGAAATGATCTCTCTCTCTCTCCCCCTCTCTCTCTCTCTCTCTCTCTCTCTCTCTCTCTCTCTCTCTTTCTCTCGGCACGTGTTCCGTGAGTTCTGCAGCGGTAATGATAATAACCATTTATTTTATACAGCGCTTTTCTGGTGAACTTCTGGGAGGCTTCAGATCCGCTCAAGGCCGAAATACCCATTAATAGAAGTGATGGATCCCAATAAGACAACAAGCCGTGCAGACGCACACGAGGAGGCTGCTGCGCACAGACGCATCACCCCCCCCCCCCCCCCCCCCCACACACACACACACGCACACACACGAGACAGTGAGAAGACCCACGACCTTGACCCAGAGAGAAGGGGGCGGGGCTTCCTCACTGACCCGTTAGCAGCGGGCAGCCGGGCCCTCGGCCGGCAAAGACCCAGAGTCCCGCTCGGTACCGATGTGTTCCTCAGACCCAAAGAACCTCCAGGACCAACGACCACGGAGAGAAACACGAGCTCCAAACGACAACAACCAGCTTTCATCATCCTCTCTCTCTCAGGTGATTTTAAAATGAGTTCTGGCGGTTTTGAAGATGACTAGAAGATGAAAGAGCTGCGTGTCGAGATGAACGCGTCCCGGTTCTGGTCCAGTCGGTACCGACGGCCAAATCGCACTGAATGAAGGCCTCTTTAGGCGCTCCCTGTCCCCCCATTGGCTGACCTGTGCAACCCCTCAGCGTGCTGCGTTCAACCCTCACAGAAGCCAGTCAACACACACACACACACACACACACGCGCGCGCGCGCCCGGCTGGCACACATTAACTCCCGGCGGGTGCGTGTCTGTTTCCCGTCTCCGGGGACAAAGCAGCCGTTCCTCTCCTCCTCTGATTCTCCGTGACGACCACAGCTCCAGGACGTGTTGTTGTCCTTCTTCTCTCCGTGTTCAGCTGCAGCCCGAGGCTGAAGGCCGAGGTCAAAGCCCGCCGTGCGGCAGTGTGCCCGGCCTCACCTCTGGGTACCGGAGCTCTGGGTCCATGGCGTCGCCTCACCGGTGGGCAGCGTGGTCCAACACGCCTGGCAGTGAGGAGGCGTTCCTCCACGAGGGGAAGGCGAGCTCCTCTTCAGGGTAAACAGACGTCTGACACACTTGCACACGCTCACAAAAAAATGGTGTCATTAATATAAGTAAAAAAAAAATCTGCCAACCCAGTTCCACTTGGCGTCGTTACTCTGAAAATCTAATTCTGGCAATTTGAGGCTCATTGAGCTGATTTCTGTGTTCAATCGGGTTGAAGTGGGTTTAAAAGAAGAGATTGTGTTTATTTTTGTATGAGAAATATAGTATTGCATGTGTTAAACTATCATTAAAAAAACTTTGAGGTAACTGAGTCGATTTAAAGTCCAATTAAGGTTTGAAGGTGGGGATTAAAAATGATTTTCTCACATTAAGAGCTCCACATCATATATATATATATATATATATATATATATATATATATATATATATATATATATAAATTATATATCATATATACGTATATATATCTATATATATATTATATATATATATATACGTATATATATATATATATATATATATTTGTATATATATGTATATATACACTTGGATCACAGAGCTCGTTCCTGAAGTTATTGGCCCTCCCTTATCTCTTTATATTCTGCTTGTTCATTCTTCACTCTGAAGAAACACCCTGACGTTGGGCCTAAATATGATTTATCGTACCGTGTATGTTGCATAGAAGGGAAATGCATGAGGCTCGCATCACCATACACCGTGCATATGACAGTGTGTGATTGGAATTCTATATTCCTACTTCTGTGTTGACTTGACTTTCTTTCATGACCTTCAATCCTGTTTTTCGTTATACTCGCAAAATGATTCATCGTCTGCAGCAAAATCGAGTTTCAGGTCATCTTTTTTTATTATGATTCAGTCCCCAGTAGATCATAAAAGCGACGCCGACCTTGAACGCCACACAGCGTTATATCTGAGAGCAGATATTGTCTTATAGGTCAGAGTGTTGCAGACACAATACTTCTCCTCGGGCCTCGCGTTGAAAAATTGTGTTTCAAAGCAGTTTAACCTGGGACAAAATACTAATAAGAACCAGCTGATGCTTTTAAAATGCTGAATAACGGGGTGGATAGTGGGCAGTGGGTCTAAATTGTAAAACAATATGTGTTGTTTGGGTTTTAATGCGACTGGTGGCTTTATTTGAGTGGTAACTCATTTAATGTCTTCAAGTGCAGTTTACGGTACTTATACCTCACCCCATGGTATTCATAGTAGATGGTATTTTATACTACACAGTCCCAGATTCCTCCTGCCACAAGCAGACTGTAGTCCTGTGGAAGGGCGCCCTCTAGCGACAAGAAGATGGAGGTGCATCCCTACGTTCACCACGTTGTGTTCCACGAAGGTAATTATAATGTTTCCTGAGGTGGCACAGACACAATGAACATCCTCACATCTACCCTATGAGAACACTCTGAATATGATACAGTGTAACCTAAAGGAGAAAACATCTAGAATAATAAACTATGCATGAATAAATAAAGTAAATACTAACATAAAATCCACAAGCTTAGAGTTGCAGTCTGGTCTCTGGACCAAAGAGCAGCACTAGTGAAACGTCGTCCCTCAGAAGGAGTCCTCGTACCTTTTGATTGAGGTTCATGATAACTTAACTTTGACTTGTTTATCATCTGAGTGTTTCTTCCACACGTCTGAGCGTGCAGCGTGACTTCTGCTCACGCCACCTTCACACCAGAGGTGTAGGACGTGCTCCTGCAGCCAGCTCCGCTCTGCATCCAGGACTCTACCAACTGGTCCGTTAAAGGGACAACCGTTCACTACATGGACGATCATGTTTACACTCAGCCGGAGAGGCCACGACCCAACCTGCTGCTGTGGTCCTGCTCTGAGTCCTGCTCTGAGTCCTGGTCTGGGTCCTGGTCTGAGTACTGGTCTGAGTCCTGGTCTGAGTCCTGGTCCCTGTGGTCCTGGTCCCTGTGGTCCTGGTCTGAGTCCTGGTCTGAGTCCTGGTCCCTGTGGTACTGGTCCCTGTGGTCCTGGTCTGGGTCCTGGTCCCTGTGGTCAGCTGTTATAGATGAGACCTCGGCGTGTCCACTTCCTATCTGGTAGCTCTGCGCCTCAGGCCGCCGCCGTGTCTCTTTACTGGTGACGCCTCACACAGAGCCAGAGCTCGCCACGGGGCCGACGCGCCGCGAGGCTCGTCTGACCGTCTGGCTTCAGTTTGTCTAAATAAAAACACAAATTACTGATTTGCACTTGAAAGAAACACCTCTGCTTGTGTCGTTGTTGTTGTTGTTGTTGTTGTTGTTGTTGTTGTTGTTGTGTCGGTCAGTTTCACAGCAGGAAAACAAATATAGGTTAAATATACACTGAGGAGGGATCCTGGGGGTGATGTGTGTGTGTGAGTGTGTGTGTGTATGTGTGTGTGTATGTGTGTGTGTGAGTGTGTGTGTGTGTGTGTGTGTGTGTGCCTGGCTAACTCCTCTCTCCTGGAGCCTCAGCATCTCCTCCGTTGGGCTCATCCTCGACTCGAGGACTTCTCGTGGTTCGTCATCATCCAAACCTCTGACAGCACGTCTCATTGGCCGTCATGGCGTCGTTGACTCCTCTCCGGATCATTGACGACCAAATGATCTGATCACCCGGTGATCAATCAAGTGATCAGATCCCTTTATGGGGAGACTCAAAGGAAAGATCCTGAGTTATAACTCTCTCCATCAGGCTTCATCCTCTCCTCTGTTATCTTTTCTCTCCACAAGTGATTCTTTCCCATCGTGTCAAAGAGAATACAAAGAAGAATACATGAAACTGTAATTCCAGACTCCGCTTGGAGCGACTGCTTTGGAGCTGAAGTCTCAATGTTGGCGACTGCTCCTCCAATAAGTGGTGGAAGCCGCCTGAGGCATCCTACCTTTCCATCTCTCAGGGGCTGGCAGTCGATCTGGTGGGAGACGGACGCGGTTTGGTTCATCGTGGCGTCTTGCTCCACACAATCCTCCGGATGAAACCCGAGCCGCTGCGTAAAGTTGTCCTCCGACTTCTGGGCTCCGGAGCGTAAAGTGATGCTGAGGCTGCCGAGGCTGCAGGGAGCTCTTCCTCCTCGGCGTTATTGACAAAGCTTCAGCGGATGAGATGCATTCAGATACCCATTGTTTTTTTCCTGGCAACGCATGCTCCTCTTCTTCTTCCTCGTCTTCCTCGTCCGCGCTGCAGCGTTGTGTGCTGCAGCTGAGGCGTTCATGAAGCAGGATGTTTGCCAGTGCCTCCCACATACCAACAGGCTTCTTCTTCGTCAGCGCTGGAGGCAGAGGATGTGTGCAGGAGGCGGTTGTTATGGAAGCCGTCGCAGGAGGAGGTGAAGGGATGGAAGACGTCCACAAGCGGCTGCCCTGCGTCTCCTCCGGGGAGACGAGAGGGATGAGGGCATGTTGTACGTGTTGTACGTGTCGGATGCCCAGAGAAATGCTGCCGTTATAAAGCGGCCTTACAGCAGAGTAGGAGTACTTTGTGTTGTTTGGCTCGCTGCCCTCACAGATTTGATATTATTACATCTTGGATGAATAAATGAGTTTCTTGTATTCAAAAGGTTTCTTATGTAAGAGTCTAAATATACTTAATCACGAGTGCCAATCATGCTTAACGGTCCATCCAAGAGTAATATGTATTATAGTGTGGCATTAAGGTGCATTTCACTTTGATGTTGCAGTGGGTAACGTGGAGACTTTGTGTACCACCAGCCTGTGAGTTCACCCCACCGATCAATAAAGGCTCAACCTCTAACCCATCACAACTTATGTTGATTATATTTTGCATTATTAACTAAATCAGCGCATAGAGAAGCATAGCATAGAATTCTTTTCTCTTTTATGACTTGAAGCCTGGACCTAATTTGAGGCCATCATTTGTCTTTCTCAGAATAAATGTGATTTAAATTCTGCTGTTACTAATTTTTCTTTTCCAGAATTCTGGTGATGAGTTAAAGTGAAATGTTCCATCCATTAAAGATGCAGGGCCACGATTTATATTTGATGAGCTTTGTTTTCCATTCCACTAATCATATTTATTGTGCTTTCATTCGGCACTCTGAACATTAGAGACACCCCATCCAGTTTCTATTTCCACATCTCTCTTGATTCTCATCGAGCTC